>JASDQU010371645.1:74157-96034 GCA_032191745.1 Picea mariana
AGGTGATAATTATTATTAGACACATCCATGTTACTTAACATATGTCAAATGTAAGGAAAACGTCATAATTTTGTCTCACAGAAATAATCATCATGCTTTTGTATAATTGTGATATGCTCAAGTCCAATAGATGAGATTTATAAATAGAGAAATGTTTCAATCTTTCATTGTACTAGGTCTTTGACTAGGTAGGGTTTGGTAAGCTTGGATTGATGACCAAAACTCAACATCCTTAAGGATACATGACTTATGATAACCATGAAAATTGGTCAATGAAACTGTAAAATATGAATTTAGTTGGGGGTCCACTAATGAGAAACTTAACCATAAGGAAAATACTTAGAATAAGTTGAAACAAATGGGTTTAGGAAAAATTTACTAACTCAAGAGTAATGAAGACAAAATCAATGAAGGTAAGATCAATGAATGAGCCAAGAATCGAAAACAATTGATAGGATAATTTTAAGTTACAACACCCACAGAGAAGGGGAATATATGTATGGTCCTTTTTCATTTGGGACAGATTCATTTACATGGGTTGTAGATGCAAATATTTCTAACTCAGTTTCAGTGATGATGTTTAAGAAACCCCTTTTGAATATGAAATTTGTTGATTTATTGAATGAGAATTCTCATTGAAATAAATAAACATTGTTGTTAAGAAGGAAGATATGAACCTGTCTATAGGGTTCTTGAGTTCATCAATGTTGGACCATGTTGAGTTCATCAATGTACTCCACTCCCCCATGAAGGTTTTGGAGAGTATATTTTTATCAATGTGATCCCTCCCTTGAGGTGTGGATAGTAACATGTTTGATTTATGTTTTAACTTCAGAGAACAAATAAAATTGGATTTAGATCATCATCAAAATCATATGGAATAGTTGTTTGAAAGATTTTTGCCGATGTCATTTCTCCATGCAAATGTGTCTTTATCTTTGTCTTGACTAGACTATAAGACTTATGTATCTTCTTTACTTGTTGATTCCATTTCCATGAAGTTATCCTCCATAATTAATTGTTTTCTTAACCTTATTCTTCTTGTGACACTTTTCTGAGAGGTGATTTGTCTTCCCACAATGAATACAAGGATGGAGATCAAAACATTGTGTCTCCAAGTGACCAACTCTATGACAATGTTGACACTTATTATCAACATTTTTAATTTCTTCAAGAAATCATGCACCCACAAACTGAATTGGTTTGGAGTAATATGGGATATGAAATTTGTTGCCTTTATCATATCCTAATCCATGCCAAAAAAAATTTGAATGATAATTCTTCCAAATGTCTGAAAAATATCTTGGAAATATCATTTTTTTGTTCTTTTATTTCTTCACATTTGTTGCTACTTTTGTTGTCATTCTTTGCTTCTTCTTCTTACTCTTCTTTGAAAAATATTTCCTCCATTAATTGAATGTAAGATTCCATATATTTTGTGTCTTGTGCATCAACTATCAAGTCTTTTATATCACAAGTGGCATCAACAATCTGCCTTATGTCTTGTGTGTGACAAGATGCATCAACATGTTGTATGAAATCATTTGTATCACATGTTATATCAATTGTTTAGATAATCTCCTCTGTAGCACATGTTGCATCAATCTTTTGGATAAGTTCATCTGTATTGTATGTTGCATCAATATTCTCTATTAGATCATCTATGTCACAACTTGCATCAACCTTTTGATTTTTTGTATATCTTGCATCAATCATTTCATCAATGTGGTTCTATTTCTCTCTTTATTTTATCTAAAGTGCATTAATCAATTGATCCTTTCAATGTCATATCGAAGATTATTTGTTGAATGTATTGTATCATCCATGTGATCAATTAGTTTTTTCTTTTGACTTAAATTCCACTCTATTTTTAACTTGATTTTTCAATCCATGGTTTTCCTCTTGCAATTCCTTGATTTCATGAGAGACATTTTGTAAACACTTTCCTCCTTTTCCCATTTCGTGTGCTCACTTGTCACACTCGCTTGAATTTTTTTCCCACTTGCTTGATTACACTTTTTTTTTTATATCACACTCGCTTGATTTAATGTTTCACTTAGGGTTTCGGGTACTACCAGTCATGCACCCTAAATTGTGATTACAATGACTTGACTTTGATGGACTCACTTGACCTCCTTATTCAATTTCATGCAAGTCATGATGATGCTTTTCACATTTTACTTGATGATGATTTTCACACTTGACCTTGAAAGTGTTCACACAGATAAATTTTTAATTGCAGATCCAAGATGACACAACTACTTGGTGCAGATCACTTATAATTGACGAACAAAGGGAGGAAGGATTCTCTCAAAAAAATTGACGATTTAAAGAAGATTTCGTCAACCTGATGACATTTCATTGCATGATGACTTACCTAAACAAACATTTATGGAAACTAATGAATTCCCACGTGATCTAACTGACAACGATTCCTCTAAGATAATTAATGGCCCAATCTGTAATGGCTCTATGGGTTGGAAGGGATGATTGCAACACATAGAGGAGAGATGGAGGGTGTGTGAAAGTAAATCACTTGAACAACGATAACAGATGTAGAAAAACCTTAGATTTATCTTGTAGAAGAACTTTGGCCTTCACTAGGGTTGCTGCAAGATGTACTTGCATCACCCAAAAAATATGTGAAATTTGACTGGGATTTTGGAATGGTAACAACACCCAGAAACGTTTCCCTGATGGATTGGAGTGTGCCCACAATGTCCATCATAGTAGGTCGTTCTTTAGGAGCATATTTTGTGCAAATAAAACCCATAGTTATGGATTGACTAAGGCAATTGAGATCCTTATCTACTTGAGTGTGTGTACTAGTTCTTTTCAATAAGATCTTGTCCATCACTTCCCCTGGTTGATTTGGAAAACTGTTACCCACCCATTTCTGCAAGTTCATTCCTTCCACAAACATGTTGTCAGTAGGTTTCTTTCCAGTTAACATCTCCAATAACACTATTCCATAGCTATAAAAATCACCTTTTGTTGTGACATGTCCACCTAATCCATACTCTACATTCAAACATCCTCATCATAAGGTTTCTAATTCAAAATGTTTAATATAATTATGAAACTCGTGACATTGTCTAACATGGAATCTAGCTCAAATAATACATGGAGGAATGTAGCCTATGGATCCCTTAAGTGCAAGTGTAGAAGTGAAATTTGAATCCTCAGAATTTGCAAAACATATGGTTGCAACCCCAAAGTCTATTAAATATGATGTCATATCTTCACCAAGAAGCACATTATTTGGTTTCAGATCACAATGGATGACTTGCATGAAACAATGGTGATGGAGATACACCATGGCCTGAGCTATGTCTATTTCTATATTCAACCTTTGAATCAATGTCAAACCACTTTCTACTTCACCATCAGGATTAACCACTTCTCTAAGCTTCCATTTGGCATAAATGGAAATATCAAGGCTTTCATTTGTAGGTCTGAATAAGAGGTTATGACTCTAATCAAATTCCGATGCCTAACTCTACCCAAAAATTTGCACTACCTTTTGAAACTTTTGTGAGCCCCTTTGTTTCCCAAATTGAGAATCATTATAGCAACCACTGTGCCATCATTCAAAACTCCTTTGTACACTTTCCCAAAACTACCCACTCCTAACAAGTTGGCATCACTAAATCCACCTATTGTAGTGATGAGCTCTGCATAGGAAATTCTTCGATGCCCCACATTTAAGGATGTCCTAACCTCTATAGGAATATGCCTCTTATGATTTTGTCTCCACAAGATTCCCAAAAACAAAAATGATGCAATCGTTACTTCAATTGCAACAATAAGCATGATAACTCTTTTCATATGTGAAACACTTTTATGTTTGTGAGCATAGCAAAGTGAAAAATTTACCCAAGGTCCACAGAGACCAGGATTTCCCATAAACGATGTGGCACCAAGATTTTTGAAAACTCCACCTTTCAGAACTTCTCCTGACAAGTTGTTGAAGGAGAAATTCAATTGGCTGAGCATTTTGAGATTTGCCAATGACATGGGTATTTCACCTGACAAATTGTTGGAGGAGAAATCCACATCCCGATGACTTAGAAGTTCACCAAGTGAAATTGGGATCAAACCTTTAAGTGCATTGCAAGAAAGATTTAGGTATTCTAGTTCTTTGCAACTTCCAAGCCCACTTGGAATATAACCAGTTAACCAATTTGCAGAAATATCTATAGCTTGAAGAATAGTCATCTTGCTTACTTACAAAGGCAGGGGGCCCTCTAATAAATTTTTTGAAAGGTTGAAATAGAAAGCTAAATTTGCAAGACCTGCAACCTCTGGAGGTATCTCACTACCCAACCTAATTTATGATAGGTCTAGTAGTAATAAGTTCACACATTTCCCTAGATTTGTAGGTATTTTACCTGATAACTGGTTCATATAAAGATATAGATATCTTATTTGTTGGAGATTAGCTATAGAATTAGGAATCCTTCTAGAGATATTATTTTCCTCGATAGCCAGGAGTCCTAAGCCTTTAATTTGCCCAATTTCCATGGGGATGTTTCTTTGTAAATAGTTTCCACCCATATATAACCTTTCCAACTTTTGAAGCATTTTAAGTGAAGTTGTGATTGACCCTCTAAAATAATTATCATTCAAATCTAGCATTAATAAATTATTTAGGTTTCCAATATGTGGAGGTATTTCAGCTGCTAATCCATTTCTGCCCAAGTTTAGGTAGTTTATTTCTGTAGAGAGGTAGCCTATAGAAAAGGGAAAACATCCAGTGAAATGATTATCGAATAATTCTAATCTTTGTATTGTGGAACAGTTAGTAAGAACAGTAATAATGGGAAAGTTTGTGGTGTTGCCGCTAACCAGTTGATTCTAAAATAAGGTGAGGTATTGGAGCTGCGTCAAATTACCTAACTCCATGGGCACTATTCCACCGAGTTGGTTTCTCCATAATGCGATAATGTGAAGGTTTGTACAATTGAAGAGGGAAGTAGGAATGTTGCGACTCAATTGATTACTACCCAGATAGAGTCCAGTCAACCACATGTTCTTGCTACACAACTCCACGTGAATGTGACCAGTCAACTGGTTAGCATTGAGAGACAAAACTCCAAGATTTGTGAAGTTAGAAAAGGAAGATGGAATTTGTCCAGTCAGATGGTTAACAACTAGAGATATAAGGCTTACTTGACTTAGCATACCCAATTCGGAAGGAATACCCCCATGAAAGTTGTTGTTAGACAAGTCTATAATGTCCAAAGAGGTTATGTTTCCCAAGTAGGCCAGTATTGTTCCCGTCAAATTGTTAAGTCTTAAGTAAATGGTTTCTAAGTTGGGGAGAACACATAGTTTTGAGAGAATACTTCCTGAAAAATTGTTATAACTAAAAATCAATTTCGATAAACTGTGGCACCCACCTAGACTGGGTGGAATGGAACCTTGAATTTCATTCAGAGACATGCGAAGCATCTTTAAGCGAAACAAATTTCCCAATCGATAGGGAATGTGACCATGAAAACTGTTATTGCTAAGGTCAATTATTTTAAGAAATGAGAGATTGTCGAGAAGCGGAGAGACTGTACCTTGCAATTCCATGCTTGCAACATTAATTGAAACCACTCTTTGTCTGTGCCGACTGCATATGACACCTGTCCACTTGCAGAATGAAACATTCAGTTTCCACGCAGTGGTTAAATTTTGAGATGGATCATAGGTAATTGCAGACATAAATCCAAGAAAAACTTCTTGATCAGAAGCATTGCCGAGACGAGGATGTCAACGGTGTGATAATTGAAGGGTGGAAAATATGGAAGGAGTGAGAAAGAGAATGAAAAAAAAAAAGAGGAAAAGTAATCTCGTAAGAGAAGGAACATTACAGATCTCCATATTCTCGTCCTCTTAGCAGAATGGGAATGGTTTGGGTTTCTTCATTTATTTATATAATATCATCTTTGAATTACAAATACGTTACACGCGAATAAGGATGAGAAATTCAAACGTAACAGATGTGGAAGAAATCTTGTAAGATCCCTGGGTCAGCTAATTTTTGACTTTAAAACTTTTAGTGTTTCCAGAAAACTTAACCGTGTAAAGATATTTCATTGTTTCCAGAAAAATTAATTGTGTAAGGATATTTCAGTGTTTCCAGAAAACTTATCGTTATCGTGGAAGGTGAAAATATTGTGGATCACGAGAATAGTCATAGATCTTGGTTCAATCTATGATTTAAAATCCATGTTTCTATTTGGATTAGCGAGGAATTCTCAAGTATGTTTACATTTATCTTAAAAACTATAGACTCAGTATCACTCACATCTCTTATTAGGGACCTAACCTCCCTAACCCCTCATGTAAGTAGAATAATATAATTCCATGTAATAAAGGCCAATATTAATAAGGCCTAACAATAAGGAAGAATAATTCAAATGTAATAAGACCTAATAGAAGCTTCTGCTTTTAGAAGGATCTTCCTCTAGATTGTTCTTTTGGATAGATAGAGTATAAATAGAAGTAGAGGGTATGCCAAATCTTGTCTTGGATATTATTGTAATAGAGATTTTCTCTTTTGGAGGTTTCCCCCTCGAAGAGGAAAGTGAACATTGCTATCAGTAATCAAAGTTCTCTTTCCGATGTTATTCTGGTATTATTCTACTATTGTTTTGATTATATCATTGCTTCTTTGTCATTTCTAGCTAAAATATTTTTGTTCTACATACTATTTTATATCTGGAATACTACAAGTGGTATCATAGCACCTTCCTCGAAAGAAAATTGTGGGTTAATTTTTTTTTCAAGGTAGAGATGTATTCTGACATCTTAAAGCTACAAATATCTGTCGTTATGCGCATAAACCCGTGGTCGGGGAGTCATACATGCAAGAAATACAAGTGGTACCTAAGCGCACATATGTCGGCCACCCTTGTAACCCTTGTTGGTACCCTTTCAAGTGGTAGCACATTAGAAAAAATCTCTATATTGATCGACCTAGATCTTCTGAAGCCCTCCATAAATAAATCAATCGACCTCCTGACTGCTATAGTGCCACCGAGAACAACACTCAGGAAGATAATATCTAGTACTTGGGTAGTCGGGTAGTACGACTAAGGGCATGGTCTAGCCTCCTTAGTTGGTGCCCTAAGATATTGGGCCAAGTACTACTTTTGGACCCCACGTGTATATCAGAGAGCTATAGAACAAGGAAAAATCTTGTCTGTAGAAAACCAAAATATCCTACCCCTAGGTACGGAAACAAAAACAAAACAGAACAAACAATATCTATTGTCGTGCAATTGTTCCTTCTGCATTATGGTTGTGAAATTACTACACATTTCTTTCCGTTAAGCATTTGGGCATTTCGTCATTGCAGTATTATTCAGGCTGGACTATAAATCCACAGGAGTTAAAAAAAAGAAAGTATAGTGGTCCTGTCGGCACACTTATTTGAGACCTATCCCAATGGGTTCCTCTCTTTTCCCCGATTCCAGTGATACCTATCATTTTTAACATAATTTTTTTGTGTGGACCCGACTCATCTTCGACACCCTTATTTGGCTCCTATCCCTTTGGATCCCCCTTTTATCCCTGATTGCAGTGCTATCTATCATTTGAGACCCTTTTTTTTTTCTCTGTGGTCCCACCCACCCCTCCAGACCCCTTTTCTTTCCCCTATACCATTTTCCTGCTCCTTTTTCCAAATGAATACCACACGAGCACAAGAACTCAATGCCTTGATTTATGACAACCACCAGCACAAGGAATACATCAAGCATATCAATGCCAACATTAGCTCCATCAATTCAAATATTGAGATCCTCAAGGACCAATGTTCCCACATAAAATACCTCCAGGAACAATGTTCCTAAATCAAAGACCTTAAAGAAGACTTCTTGGGCCGTTCCCAGAACCCTTCCTCTTCTGAGCACCCATATTATCAAGATGACCATGAATCTTCCCATTACCAAAGCCCTCATACTACCCACTTTTCCCGATACCTCCGCCCTCCTAGAATTGAGGTGAAAAAATTGATGGATCAGATCCTATAGGCTGGGTCACCCAAATGGAACATTATTTCTCTTTGCATGACATTACTAATGATTTAGCCAAGCTTCGTTATGGTTTCCTACATCTGGATCCATAACGATGGAAATGGTGGCAATGGAGAAAAAAAGAACGCCAAGGGTATCTTGCTTGGACATAGTTTGTGGCCGAACTTTATGACTGCTTTGACTATGGCACCAACCATTTAGTCCATTTGACCAAGTTAAAGCAATCTGGGAAAATGGAAGACTTTATTGCCACATTTGAGAACTCGGCTTTCAGAACGAAGGGCATGTTAGATGCTTTCTTTAGGGAATGATTTATTAGTGGCCTCAAATATGAAATCTGTGCCCATGTCCTCATGGAACGCCCCTAGAATTGTTTGGAAGCTAATGAATGAGCCAAGAAAGCCCAACAAATTGTTTCCTACTAGAACCACAAACCCTCCTTTCCTCCTCTCCCTAAACCCACCAATTTTTCCCCTCCTGAACCTCCCCTCAAGATCCAGAAATTAACCAAGGTTGAAATGGTTGAACGTCAACTCAAGAGTCTTTGTTATAATTGTAATGAAATATATTTTCTCGGGCACAAGTGTAAGGAACAAAAGCTTTTTATGGTTGTGACTGAGGATCTTTCTGAAGAAGATGTTGTTGTTCCTCCTGTGGAGGAAATACCATCGCCTTCTGACCTCACCCCACCCTTTGACCCACCAAACGTTGACCTGATGATTTTACTTAATGCCCTCATTGGATTCTCTACTCCCCAAACTCTCAAATTAATTGATTACATCAAAAATAGGAAATTTATCATCCTTGTGGACAGTGGTAGCACCCATAAATTTATTCATTACCGCATTTCTCAAGAAATCAATTGTTACATCTGTGTCGTCAATAATTTTCAAATCATGATTGCCAATGGTGGTTCCATGAAATGTGGGGGACGATGTGAAAATGTGTGACTCCAAATTGGTTAGTATCACCTGAAATCCCATATGCTTGATATAGACATGGGTGTTTGTGACATTGTTCTTAGTTCTGAATGGTTACACACTCTAGAACCCATACTCATGGATTTTAAGGACTTAACCATGCAATTCCAATAGGAGGGACAATAGTATAAGTTCCAAGGCATCACTGCAGGCTCCCCTGAGATCATCAGTTCCCATCGCATGGAAAAGCTCCTCAAAAAAGTTCATTTGGGAATTATATCCCAAATCCACTCCATTCATGCTATTGAGACACCTTCTGTGCATCCCAACCTCCAATCTATCCTCTCCTGCCACCATGTTGTTTTTACCACCCCCCCAGAACTTCCCCCTTCCTGTGGAGTCCATGACCATTCCATCCCTCTCATCCTTGGAAGTCTTCCTCCCAATATTTGACCTTATCATCATCCCTTTTCCTAGAAGAATGAAATTGAGAAAATTGTTCATGAATTACTAGAAGTCAGTGTTATTCGTCCCACTAATACCCCTTATTCTTCACCTGAGGTCATGGTACTCAAGAAAGAAGGTACTTGGCACACGTGTCCTGATTTTTGTTCCCTCAAGAAACTCACAATCAAAGACAAATTCCCCATTCATGTCATTGATAACCTCTTGGATGAATTGAGTGGTGCTCATTACTTCACCAAATTGGATCTACGTTCTGGCTACCACCAGATCCGTATGAAAGAAAAAGGCATTCCCAAGACTACATTTTGCACTCATGAGGGTCATTATGAATTCTTGGTAATGCCCTTTGGATTGTGTAATGCTCCTTCCACTTTCCAAAGTATTATGAATCATGTCTTTTGTCCTTTTCTTCGTCATCTTGTCTTAGTTTTATTTGAATATATTCTCTTCTATAGTAAAACTTGGCCATCCCATCTCTCCCATGTGCATCAAGTTCTCCATCTACTCTCTAAACATCAACTTTTCCTCAAACAATCTAAATTTTCCTTTGGTGCCTCAGAAGTGGAATAACCAGGTCATATTTTCGGCAAGGATGGTGTCTGAGTGGATCCTAAGAAAATTAAATCTATGCAAGATTGGCCTCACCCTAAAAATATTAAGATCTTGCGTGGTTTTCTGGGTTTAACAGGCTATTATAGGAAGTTTGTTCAAAATTATGGAAAGATTGCAAATCCTCTCACTTCCCTCCTTAAAAAGAATTCTTTCACTTGGACTTCAACTACGGATCATGCCTTCCAAGCTTTAAAAGATGCTACGTGCTTGACCCCTGTCCTAGCCCTCCCACACTTCACAAAGAGATTGGTATTGGAATGTGATTATTCTAGGAAAGGAATTGGAGCCATCCTCATGCAAGATGGAAGGGCATTGGCCTTCACTAGTAAACAAGTTTCAGAGTGACATTTGGGCCAATCCATTTCTAAAAAGGATATTTTATCTATTTTGTGTACTGTGGATCTCCAGTGTCCTTATTTATTGGGTCAACGATTCCAAATCAAAACTGATCATCGGAGTCTCAAGTATTTACTGGAACAACGAATTTAATCCTTGGCGTAGAAAAAATAGGTGACCAATCTATTTGGTTATGATTATGAGATAATTTACAAGAAGGGTAAGGACAATGTAGCAGCCGATGCTCTTTCTCGGAAATATGAAGAAGACAGGTACCTTTTCTCCCTCTCCTTTATTGTACTAGATTGGCTGCAAGTTATTCGTCGGGAATGGTTGCAAGACCCAAAAATTTCTAGCATGCTCTACCAATTGCAACAAAATTCTTCAGTTTCTCCATGGTACTCTTGGAATAATGAAGAGATTCAATACAAAGGCCATTTGTATTTATGCAAGCAATTCTAACTTAAATCCATAGTGCTTTCTAAACTTCATGCCTCCCCCACATCCAGACATTCTGGGTTTACCAAAACCTTTGAACGGGTCAAACGTTCTTTTTTCTAGGAGGGTATGAAACATGACATCTGCACCTTTGTGGCTAAATGTGAGGTCTATCAATGCAACAAGGGAGAAACATTCAAAGCTCCAAGCACACTCCAACTTCTTTCGATTCCCCCTACTATTTGGTGAGATATTTCTATGGATTTCATTGTGAGATTAGATAAATCGAGCAATAACTTAGTCATCATGGTGGTAGTAGATTTTCTCTCCAAATATGCTCATTTTTGTGCTCTTACACACCCATTCACAGCTGCCACAATGGTTCAAATATTCTTGGATAATATCTTCAAGCTTCATGGCATGCCTAATTCTAATTTCTCTGATAGAGACCCCACTTTCACCAACAATTTTTGGCAAGAATTGTTCAAGCTACAGGGCACCCAATTGCATCTCAGCACTGCCTATCACCCCCATATGGATGGCCAGACTGAATTTGTCAACAAGTGTTTGGAAACATATTTTATGTGTTTTGAATCTCATTGGAAAAATCAATGGGCTCAATGGTTACCCCTAGCTGAATGGTGGTACAACACATATTACCATACAACTACTTGCATGACTCCTTTTGAAGAAGTCTATGGCCAAAACCCCCATCAGTTATCTCCTATATGTCAGGGGTCTCGAATGTTCAGGATGTTGACAAAAATATTATCGTCTATGAGGCCATTTTTCGTTCCCTCAAAGACAATTTGGTCATGGATCAAAATCACATGAATAAACAAGCAGATCAAGGTCGTTTTGAATGCCATTTTGTTGAAGGGGACCAAGTATTTCTTCGACTACAACCTTATAAGCAGACTTCACTCAAATCTCAACACTGTAAGAAAATTGCGCCCAAATTTTATGGTCCTTATACAGTGCTCAAGCGTGTGGGATCGATGGCCTATCATTTAACGCAACCCAGTTAGTCGAAAATCCATCATTTTTTTCATGTTTCCTGCTTAAAGAAGGTGATTTGAACTAAGTGCCAAACTCAAACCGATCGGTTTGGTATCTAAAACCTAAAACCCCCTAAAACCTAAAACCTAAGTAACAAAGAAGTACTTGGCTCATGTTTTCTCATAAAAGTTGGACTTGTAAGGTGTTTTGTTGTGCATCTAAGGGTTATTTTTCCTTACAAATGCTATTTAAAGAGGTCCCCACCCCCTCCATGTCACCCACCCTAGTAATTAATGGTAACGTTAAATTCTTAAAGTAAAAGTGACATTCTCCTTTATCTTTCATTTTCATCCTTTTACTTAAATTTTTAACATTACCAATAATTGTTTCAGGATGTTTGAGAGTGGTTCCAACCTCATTGGACTTCATATGGAGAAAGTAGAATTTTAGGTCCCATTCAAAATTCAACAGACTTAACAGTTTTCAGGGTTTCAATATTGGCAAGATTACAATGTTTCCATTGGATTCTATCATGTATGAGGGTATTGAACTGGCATTTAATCAAGAGAACCAAACCCTTTATGTACCTCGATGTTGGTGGCATTGATTGTTGAACTCTTTTGTCACGGCCCCAGTACAAATGTACCCTTCACTCAAGTATAAACTCTTCTATTGAACTCTTCTCTTTGTCATCGTGTCAGGCGACTTAGTAGTGTATGTGCACACCAACCTCCATCTTATATATAGGCAGAGAGAAGAGTGGTTGAAGGGAAATACACAGATGTGGGATGTGTTTTCTGATGATATGGGTTTGAACAACAGTGTTGATTTGGCATTATCCAACTTGGATCTTAATGAACTAGTGCTAGAGCCAGTCACTTTTGATGATTGTGATCCTATTGAGAGGTCATCCTCCAGATTCCACATCAAAAAATGCACAGATTTCATTGGATATAGGGGAGGAGGATAAGGATGGAGGAGAGAGCAGTGGTAATGATGCCAATCTTGATTGTTATGACATGGAGGACTACTGACAGTCATGACTCATGAGCTATGAGATTCTTCCATCTAAGGTTCTAGTATCTACCCTATGGATCTTTTTTATTTGTCATTGGCATTCCCACTTATAGTATCAGTGACTCTAACTCAGTATGTTATTTGATGTTGTAGAGGCCATTTAGAGCCTCCTTGATTATGTATTTATGTTCCGATCTCTAGATATGTATTGCACTTGGTGTCGTTTTGATATATTCATAAGAATACTTTGGATATGTTGTCTCTAATTGTCTCTAATTCTTTGGAAACATGATTTAAAGTCTTAAATATATATATTTTTTGTTAAAATTTAAATATTTTATGTATTTTTTAAAAAATCAGTTCATTGAAACCGATTCGATCGGTTCATTACTAGTTTCGGTTCTGGTTCAGGTTGGATCCTTGGATCCTCGACTGGCTCTGGTGTCGGTTCCAATTTTTAAAACTATGGCCCTAACCCAACACACCTCCTAGTACTCTCAGCAAGCTAAGATGCCAAGTTTGAGTTTTTGGTCAAAGTCAAAGGTTGACCAAGTCAAAGCAGTCATTACTTACTCTATGAAGTCAGAAAACAAGTTAGAAGGGGATTCTAACATCATATCATGGAATACAAGGATTGATCTCATCATTTCCAAGAATAAAGTGTTGGATATCATGAAAGGAAAGATCGTGGAACCACAATTTGAAGAAGGAAAAGAGAAGGAACCTCATAATGTTGCAGTTATGGAGAAGTTCAAAGATAATGACATCAATGACATGAGTATCATAGTGGACTCTATAAAACACCACTTGATACCCTACATCTCCCATCTTAACTCTTTTAAGAAGATGTACGATGCCCTAACAAACCTCTTCTCAGTCAAAGACATTGGACAAGTATTGAGTTTGAAGAATGAGCTCTGTGACATGAAAATGAATGATGATGACAACATAACATCATACCTTGTGAGAATATCTCAGTTAAGAGATCGACTACAAGTTATTGAAGAAATCATTTCAGAGAAGCAACTAGTAAATATAGTACTCAATGGCCTTCCCAAAACATGGGATGCATTTGTCGCAAGCATGAACACAAGAAAGGAGTATCCCACATTTGAATAAATTTGGACTTGTTGTGCACAAGAAGAATCAAGGATTAGTGAAAAAGATAAATCCCAAAAGGAATACGATGCTCAAGCTTCCATAGCAAAGTTCAAGAATTTCAAAAATAAGAAGAAGTTTGGCTCAAGGAAGAAACCAAATCAAGAAAAGGATATGTCAAAGATACAATGCTTCAACTATCGAAAATATGGTCACTAGAGGAACCATTGTCCTGAGTTAAAGAAAAGGAAGGAAACAGACGAAGCAACAGTTGCTGAAGAAAGAGAACCATCAAAGAAGGCCAAGCAGGATAAAAGAAACTTCTTCTTCTAAGACAAGGTAAAAATATTCTTCATAATTCTTGTACATACCATGTTTACATAGTTTATGTACATATCTTGCATATCTATTTCTTATAAGATAAGATGTTTAAACAGAAACAATACCTATGGAAGAATAACAAGATAAGGATTTCTATCATGATGACTACAAGTCAAGCAATACACATGAAAATATGAAGTACATTGACAATCCTTGGTAACAATTCATGTGGAAGCTATTACATAAGTAAAAACTGTAAGATAAGAATCAAACTTGAAGAAACCTGGAAGAAGTAAAAACAGAAAGAAGTCAGCAATCAAGAGGAAATTATAAGACTTGTGACACTTTGCAGAAGGCAATAAGGATGAAGGCGGAAGTGTGGACTGTCTTAGATGGAGGGAGTCGATTATATAATTCCAAAAGAAGAGAATTCATTCATGCATGAAGAAATGATTAGGAGAGAGTTGATCCTAAATAATATGATCCATTGAAGTATCTATCCATGTTCCCATTGATAGTAGCATCCATGAAAAGAAACACATGTTCAGTTTGAATTTAGAAGAAGTCTTATTCGAAAAGAAGCCTTAAAGTATCCCTGGTTGTCCATATACATCCATGATCCTATGATGAAAAGAAGAGGTTGGAATATTCAGGGCATGGAATCTATAGAAAACTCCATGGACCCAATAGCTAAAGAGAAACATGAGGAAGAACATGAAGATTCCAAGAGAGAAATAAAATCCAGAACAACCAGTCATTATATCGAGAATCACAAGACTACCATCTTGGTTTGAACCACTAGAAGAAATCAAGCAGAATAAATGGATGTTGTGATGAAGAAAAATGTATGAAATATTTATGAATGGAAGCATTGCGAGATTCAAAACTAGAAGTTCTCCCAGATGGAGGGAGAAGACTATGATGACAGCTTGATCCAGTAACCAGAGATACCTCTACCTGAGCCATTATATCTTCTACAATATCCATGGGTTGGAGTTTACATCAAATGAATGTAAAGACTGTCCTCCTCAAAAAAGTAATTGAACAAGAAGCATATGTAAAGAAACCTCAAGGTTTTGAGGTATACCAGAAAGAGACCCTTGTATGCAGATGGAAGAATATCTTGTATGGATTCAAACAACTAGGTGTAGAGCCTATCATGCACAACAGAAGCATAGTGAAAACTTTCTATAACAGAGATAATGTATCAGAATGGTTACTCAAAAGTTCAACATGACGGATTTCTAATCCATGACAAACTCTCATGATGACAGAAGAAGTGCTACTTGGATATGTTTCAGTTTGAGCCTTACCACGATGTCATGAGCTAGCAGGAAAACAAAAGTGTTGAATTCAACCATGATATATTGTAATGATCAGAGCTATAACAGGATGATAGCGTATTTTAGCAAGAAGCTGAATGAGGCGAAATTGAAGTACTCCACGTATGATAAGGAGTTCTATGCTATCATACAGGCATTGAAGAAATGGAGGCATTACTTGATCCTGAAAGAGTTTGTATTGTACAGTGACAATCATGCACTGTAGTTTGTGACTCAACAGAAGAAGTTGAATCAGAAACATGTAAAATGGGTCAAGTATATGCAGAATTTCACATTTGTGATTAAACATATTTCTGGTACTGCTAACAAAGTGGCTAATGCTTTGAGCAGGAAGTGTTTGTTGTTGCAGGAGTTCAAAGTCAAGACATTGGATTTTGATGATCTCAGGGACATGTACGTAGATGATCCAGATTTTCAAGAGGCGTATGAGGCAGCTGAGAATCCAATTCTCAGAGAAAGAAACCCGTGGATAGAGTATATGATCCAGGAAGGATTACTGTTCAAAGGTAATCAACTGTGTATTCTGAAATGCTCCATGAGGGAGAATCCGCTAAAGGAGAAACACAGTGGAGGATTGGCAGGACACTTTGGCCATGACAAAACGTTCGCGAAGTTGAACGAGTCATATTTTTGGCTGGGAATGCGAGCAGATGTCAAGAAATTTGTAGACAGATGCATAATTTGCCAGCATTCGAAGGGAAGGAAGCAGAATGCAGGATTCTATCAACCATTGCCCATACCAAAAAGGCCGTGGGATGCGATTAGCATGGATTTTGTATTGGGGTTGCCAAGAACACAAAGAGGTGTTTATTCAATCTTTGTGGTGGTGGATAGATTTTCCAAGATGGCACACTTCATTCCATGCTAGAAGACCAGTGATGTGACTCACATTGCGAACTTGTTTTTCAAAGAGGTCATTTGACTTCATGGGTTGCCAAAGAGTATAGTTTCGGATCGAGATACGAAATTCATAGGGAATTTTTGGAGGACCTTATGGAAGAAGCTGGGAAGTAACCTGTTGTTTAGTTCAGCGTATCATCCTCAGATGGATGGACAGACAGAAGTGGTGAACAGAAGTCTAGGAGACTTGCTAAGAAGCTTGGTGACAGAGCACCATAGCCAGTGGGATAGCATATTACCACAGGCAGAGTTCGCATATAATGACTCAGTGAATCGAAGTACAGGGAAAAGTCCATTTCAGGTTGTCTATGGCATGCAGCCAAGAGGAATTTATGAACTGAGGGATTCAGAACAAACTGCGACTAGCAGCACTAATGCAGAAGAATTCGCAGAGGCGATGAAAGAACTTCACAGCCAGGTGAAGCAGCAACTGCCGGATTCAAGTCAGGAGTACAAGAGCAGAGCCGATCAGCATCGGAGACAACTTCAGTTTAAGGTTGGTGATCTGGTTCTGGCACATTTGAGAAAAGAAAGGTTCCCGAGAGGAACATATAATAATTTGAAAATGAAGAAAATCGGACCATGTAGGGTCTTGAAGAAATTTGGGGCAAATGCTTATGAGATTGAATTACCTGATGGGATCGAAATTTCTCCGATATTCAATATCTCGGATTTGTACCTATATAAATTTGAAGAAACAGGAACTGGAGGTGAGCAGCCAGTGATCCAATGGACGAAGCAGATGCCAGTTGCAAAGAAGCCGCAGATGGAGTGCATATTGGACAAATGAGTTGGCAAGAAGGCCAGAAGGAAAGAATACTTTGAGTATTTGGTCAAGTGGAAGAACCATCCAATTGAAGATGCTAGTTGGGAGACTGAAGTAGAGATACAGAAGCATGGAAAGACCGTGCAGGAGCTCATGGATAGGATCCCATGAAAATTTTCAAGCGAGGGAGTATGATGCAGGAGCATCCCTCACATCAAGCGAGCCAGCGTGGAAGGCAAGAGACAACTGGATGAGTGCCAGCACAAATTTTGAAAACACCTTGAAGTTGTTGCGCAATCTTAAATGAGTCATCAAGAAAGAGCGCACTTGTATAATGTAATGGACCTTGAGGGGATATATCTCGTCCTTAGTAGGTAGAGGCATTTAAGATAGTTAATGTAAAATAGATAGAATTTAATTCTAGACTAGACAGTTGTAGAGCGCAAGAGGGAAACGGGATATAGACACCCTCATTGTGCATTTGTAACATTATTATGAAGTAGAATTGTTGAAGAGAGCAAGAGCATGCAGAGAGCTGTGTAAGAACACCCATGTACAAACATTTGAATTAATAGAAAGGATTGGTTCAAATTCATGGTTTTGTGTTGTTCTCTGTGTATTGATGCTAAATGATATGCTCATGAACGTTTGCTTCCAGTTATACATTTTCTTTATATGTTGTGTATATGATTTCATGTTTGAATTGAAATATGAGAGGGTGAAGGAATGAGTTTCAATTGTTTCTCTATTTGAGCCAGAGAATTCCTGCAAGGAGTGCAGTTGAAGTGTCCACAAGGAGTGTGTTGACAGAGGGTTCAGATAGAGACAACTTTTGTTCTCATTCATCCCAGGAGTGCAGTTGAGCACAAGAGTAGTGCAAGGAGTGCGCAGGCTAGGTGAAACTTTAGGGTTGTGAACCTGAGAGAAGATTTTGAAGGACTGCTGCTGCAGGTGTGCGCAGAGTCAAAAGACTTCAACACTTAGGAAGTGCTTGAAGGGTGGCCGCAAGGAGTGCGAGCAGAAGGTTTCCTTGAGAAGATTTCGAGTTATAGAAATCTCAGGAGGTATAGGACCTTTGATTAAACATCAAGAGGAGCACAGGGAGTTCGTGCCTTGAAGGTTAAGCAGGCGATGCAAGTTTGTGCACAGGTGAACAAGTCTTCGTGGAGGAGTATTTGGTTCATTTCGTAGATTTATTGAAGGAAGGAATGGACGGTCGAATTTCTCCGAGGAGAATTCACGACACCCCATGGGTCATCAGATCTCACAGAAGTGCAAAGGAGATACAACATCATATTCTCTAGAGGTTTAAAGCTCAGGAGGGGCAGAGCCATTGATCTGAGCCACGAGGGCCGTTGGATCTACACGTATATCATGTATCGGGGTTTCATGGATTGAAACTTCAAAAACATTGCAACGGGAATCGCGAAATCATGATACACGATATCTTGACGAGTACGAGAAGAGTGTGGGGCCACAGGAATCAAAGTGGTGGACAGGTGACACGAGTTATCGTAATTTCACAGTGAGAAGTTTCGAAAACATTGCATCAGGATTCGCGAAATCGTGAACCCCGAATTCTCGATAGAAGTTACGAGACGTTGAAAGGTCAACTCGCACGCGTGTCGGGTAATCGGCATATCGAGAGTCGGGATTCGGTAACACGAAGTGTTCGACATCGCGAGTAGAGAAATCATGATAGGAGAAGTCCAAACAAAGTAAGGGAAGGAGTCAGTGTTGAATTATATCGGTGTTCGGGGATTCGAGGGTGCATGTTAAATTTTTAATTAAAATAAAGTACCAAGGCAAGTGTTTCTCTTCCCTAGGCGCCTAAGGGGGAGAAATTGTCGAATGTGGGTCCTAGTCATTTAATTTGTGAGATGCAAATTAAAAGGTGAATTTATGATTAAAGTGAGGGTGAGTGAAGAGACACCAAATCTCAGCCACCCATCTGATCTAATCTAAACCATTAGATTAGAAAACTCCTCACCTTCCCTCATGAGGTCGACTAAGGCAAGAGGGCGCACCCATTCTTGGGTAAGAAGAAGCAGCAACAGTCTTGTTGAGAGAGCAAGAAACTCTTGGTGAGATGCCAAGAGGTTCTTGGTGAGATGCCAAGAACAAGGAAGTTGAAGCATTCTTGTTGAGAGAACAAGAGGAGCTCAAGCATTCTTGTTGAGAGAACAAGAGAGAGCAAGAGAGAGGTCGAGCTGAAGAAAAGAGACAACAAATGCAATTTCTGGGAGTATTGACATGCATTCCAAGGTTGCCGAATAGCATTTAGTGGCACAGAAATTGAATCTTAGCAGAGTTTTGGCACGAATTTTGTGACAGTTCGTACAACATTAATTGTCGTACAGTTGTACGAATTTCTGGTTCAGAAATTGAGGAGCAAAGCTACAGGACTGTCCAGATAAGTTTGTGTAAATATCTGAAGATGAATATGCTGTAAAAGAATTTCTCAAAAGCTCATAAATAATACAAAGCCCTCTCTCATTCGTTTTCCCCTTGTGGGTTTTTCCAGGGTCGAAGTTAGATCAAATATCTTTGTGTCTATATTTTCTGAGTGTTGCATATTGCTGATATTTTATTTTTGCGTTGAAAACGATGTTCAGAATCCTCATGTTTCAGTTTTGAAGTTTATTTTCTGTTAAGTTTTTTACATGTTGAAACACAGTGCTGAGTCATATGCTGAAACACCGCTGTGAGTATATGCTGAAACACAGTGTTGTAACATATGCTGAAACACAGTGCTGTAACATATGTTGAAACACAGTGTTGAGTCATATGCTAAAACACCGCTGTGAGTATATGCTGAAACACAGTGCTGTAACATATGCTGAAACACAGTGTTGAGTCATATGATGAAACACCACTGTGAGTATATGCTGAAACACAGTGCTGTAACATATGCTGAAACACAGTGCTGTAACATATGCTGAAACACAGTGCTGAGTCATATGCTGAAACACAGTGCTGTAACATATGATGAAACACAATGTTGTAACATATGCTGAAACACAGTGCTGAGTCATATGCTGAAACACCACTGTGAGTATATGCCGAAACACAGGGCTGTAACATATGCTGAAACAGTGCTGAAACTGAGTTTGGCATTTAAATTTGGCTAAAAAATCAGCGAGACTGAAACTGGGTTGGGGTTTTGAAAAATTAACAGTGCAGCGCTCGACCATTGACCTCGTGATACCGCGAAGTATGACCTCCCGATTGTAACAAGGGGGATCGCGAGAAGAGTTTTGTGGGTGCATATTTCATGATAGGGAAATAGAAGAGCCTTGAAGTTCTTTAGGCCATGGTAAAGAAGAAGATCCTGTGAGCAGACGTACCTGCGGATGCGTGCTGCGTCAGTTTGGTATCAGAGCACATAAAGGTTCTTTTCTTTCTGTAGCAGAGAAGAGGAGGATTCACCATGCCACCGAGGAGATATAGACAATCACCCAATCCAGAGGATAGGGAAATGCCACAACGAAGAGGTAGGCAGATGGCAGATCCAAACATAGAGAGGCAAATGCGTGATCTATGAGCTAGACTCGAAGACATGGAGACAACTCAAAGACACACAGCCAGTGCAGGGGATCTTAGTGATTCTGAGAGCGAGATTGAGGCTGAATCTGAAGAAGAAGTTGCAGCCAAAGATGCATCAAACAAGCGTTTGATCAAAGCTATTGCCAGGATGGGTGCAAGGGCAAAGATGGACATTCCAGTTTATGAGGGAAACTTGGATGCAGAGGAGCTTTTAGATTGGATTAGAGCTCTGGATACTTACTTCGACTACGAAGATGTCGAAGAGGACAAGAAAGTCAAGCATGTTTTCACACACTTGAACGGACATGCAACATTGTGGTGGTATGAACTACAAGCTAACAGACGCTGCAAGGGAAAGCAGAAGATCAAGAGTTGGGACAGATGATCGCAAAGATGAAGGTGAAATTCATCCCCAGGGATTATCAAATTACTCTATTTAGGAGAATGCAGAACCTGAGACAGAAGCTGATGAAACTGATCTTCCATTTCAACAAATTGAAACTCTTCTCAGCTTCTTCTGTCTAGTGAAAAGATTTATGTCGTTTCTTCACTGTATCCATCATCGCTGCACTAATTCCACTGAAATTTCTGATGAATTTTCGGTAGAAACTAGCCAATCCATGAAAAATTCTCACCTCAAAGATATTCTTCGGTGATGGCCAATTCTTGATTACCTCCACCTTATCTGGATCCATCCTCAACTCATTTGCAGAAATAACAAACCCCAAGTAAATGAGCTCTGTCTTCATGAATGAGGACTTCTTCATATTTATCAACAACTTCTCCTGCTGTAGTTTCTGCATCACTATAGCCAAATGTTTTAGATGCCCTGCCACTGTCTTACTGTACACCAATATGTCATCTAAATACACAATGACAAATTTCCCGATGAACTCCCTCATGACTTCGTTCATCAACCTCATGAAGGTACTCGGTGCATTTGTTAAGCCAAACGACATAACAATCCATTCATACAACCCTTCGTTAGTTTTGAATGTTGTCTTCCATTCATCGCCTTCTCTCATGCGAGTCTGGTGATATCCGCTTTTCAAATCAATCTTTGAAAAGTATCTTGCTCCACTCAAA
>JASDQU010371646.1:5597-28521 GCA_032191745.1 Picea mariana
CATTCAAAATTCAACAGACTTAACGGTTTTCAGGATTTCAAGATTGGCAGGATTGCAATGTTTCCACTGGATTCTATCATGTAAGAGGGTATGAAACTGGCATTTAATCAAGGGCACCATACCCTTTATATACCTCGATGTTGGTGGCATTGATTGTTGAACTCTTCTATCACGATCCCAGTTAAAATGTACCCTTCACTCAAGTATAAACTCTTTTGTTGAACTCTTCTCTTTGTCATCGTGTCAAGTGACTTAGTGGTGTATCCGCACATCAACCTCTGTCTTCTTTGTAGGCACTAGGCAGAGAGAAGAGTGGTTGAAGGGAAAGACAAAGATGTGGGATTTGTTTCCTGATGATATGGGTTTGGACAATAGTGTTGAGTTGGCAATGTCATCATTTATGTTAGTAACTTAGTAGTTACTAAGTTAGTACTAGTTGTATGATTGAATTTGTATCATCGTCATGTAACTGTTTACAGTTTAATTATTTCATTTTCGCATGTGTAATTCATAATTTAAATTTTGATGTATAAATTATATATAATATATAACGTGTCCTCCGTGTCCTATTTCTGGGGGTCGTTGTGCCCGTGTCGGATACTCGTATTTTCGTGTCCTCTGTGTCCCTGTGTCAGGTGACTTAGGTCACAAGTATCATGGCATGTAAATCACATCTAATAGTCAAATCACCCGAACATGTGCATCAAACCCCCCTAACCCAAACAAATGCTCAAAGGCGTTATACAACTTGCCAAATTTAGGTTTGGATCGAGTCTCAAGATGTCCTATTGGGTCAATGACCCCTAGGTTTAGGGTGTTTCCTAGGTGGAACCAATCCCAGTCATGTGTGCATGTGATATGATGTGGGGTAAACTCTTGGGCATGGGGTTCATGACATGCAAGGGTTTGTATTGTCTTACCTATGGGTGCCTTTGTAGAGGGTGAGCTGCCCTTTGTCCGGAATGCAATTTTTCCAAGCCCATTCGTTTTCCATTCTTCTTATTAGCTCTTTCTTTCATGTTTCTTTCATCTTTCAAGGAATTAGTTGGAGGCCACTGTCCTGGCTTGGTGTCCAGATACGATAGTGTCATTCACAAATACCTTGCCGAAATGAGAAGGCTGGCTTGTGATGAGACCCCCTTTCGCTTAGTGATGCAACTGAGAGCCACTACCCTGGCTTGGTGACCAGATGATGGTAATGCCATACCGCTAAATTCTTATGATCATGATAGGTTGGCTCGTGATTAGACCTCCTATCCCCCAACTAACACCTTGAGTATTCATTATCCTTCATTTTGTGGGTCCCCCATTTCTTACAGAGAAGCATTTCATTGCTTTCTCGGGGATCCCTGGGTGAAGCATCTCAAAGGTTTTATGATCGGCTTTTATATTTTGCCAGCTACTTTTACCCTCTGGGCCTTCAACCCCTTCTTCCCATGAGGTAAGGTACAATCCCTTCTTGGGTCAATACATCCGAAGATCCCAAAAGGCTAGGGAGATGGAGGGAAAGAAGTATGGAAAGTGACAAGTATGGTAGGGAACGGACGATGACTTTTCAAGGAACCACCCAGTAGCAACCTGTGCCTGAGGGAAACCAACTTACTAGGACACAATGACACCCCCCTCAGGTTTGAATAAGGCAAAGAGCATAAATTTCAGGCAAATGGTCCGAAATCAAGAAAGATCCTTTGCAATATGTTCAAATGCTTTAAATATCGGAGTGATACGTACCATGATACCTGGACTCATTACCTCATGGAGCAAGATCCACTTCCTTGTGGCAACCAGGCCGATGTGGGGGATGTTGCTGCTGGTGATGTGTTGGATGCATCAATGGAAAGAAGGGCCCCTCTAGGGCTATGCTTTGTCTATCTGGCTCTCGACACTCCATGTCTACAACCCGTGGGCCTTGAGACATGATCTCCTTAGTTACCTCTGGGTTTGGGCCCTGGGGGTAACAGTATCATCTCATTCAAGTGAATTCATTCATTCTTTTCCTAAGGGCGCTCCTAAAGAGTTTGCACTACTTGTGGTATTTCAATCTATTTGTTTGGTTGATTGTTCTTGCTTATGGTTGATCTCTCTTGGATGAAGAAATGGTATGTGAACATCCTTCTTGTGATTGCACCAAGAGTAGCGAGGTGCTCTACAACCCAGTATGGGGGAGATGTTGTCATGTTAGCGTTAGGTTATAGATAACGTTACATAAAAATATTAAAGTTGGCTCAATTAAAAAAAAGAAAAATAACAATAACAAAAATAAAGTCGGCTCAATTAAAAAAAACAATTACACACACCATTACATATTACACATATATATACTACTTACGTATGTATATGACAACATCTAAAATATTAATTCCTTCATATTAAATGATGATAAAAAAATTTACACCTTAAGAAATTTGATCCCTCTCGGTGCTTGATAGATCCGGGTTTAAGATGGATCTACGCTGGTCTATATTAAGTGCTGTTATAAATCTGTTAGTTTGATGATTTGATTAGGGTTTGTTGAGACATCATTATAGATCCATTGTCTTCTTATGATCTCAACAAGCGGTAGAAGTGAAAAGAGCGCGAAAGGTAGGCCAGAGTGCAGAGGATGATGCTAGTGAGAAGTGCGACAAGCACTCATTGTAAGAATGCGCACCAAGGGAAGCTCATATGTCGTTGATGGAAGAAGAATTGACCGGCACATACTGAGGCCTTAGAGGAAGATGAAGCGATGAAAGAGGAATCTGAAGTGACATGGATGCAAAGAAGAGTTGTAGGACGTGTTGAACAATCAATCGGAGCAGAACAAAAGAGATGGCAACCATTATGATCAGTTAGCCAATAAATCCAAATTGTTAGTTTGTCATTTGTGAGTTATAGTGTTAGGAGTTAGTTGTAGAGACTAGATTAGAGTGTTGATGAGCAGATTGAATTTTGTACATGTATTTTGTTTACCAAGTAATCAGAATGAGTAGACCTATTCTCCTGCAGTTGCAATCTGGGCCTTGTGCTGTTTGAATGTTTGATAATCATCTGAGATAGTGTAAGGCATTTCTTCTTTTGTTGTTGCTGTCTTGTGAGAAGGTTGGCTGACTGGGTCCATTATGCCCCCAACTGCACCACTGATGATTAACAATAGTTTAGAACTCTGTAACAGAACTTTTAGATTATAGCGAGTAGTTGGTAAGTCAACTTGTCTTGCTAGCTTGGTGGGCTGAGTTGACATTTTGGTTAAAACTCAGCCAGTTTGACCAAACCTTGACAAGTCTTCATATACTCACGAGTCCATAGAGGAAGACTTGGCCCAGGGAAATATACATCGACACACTTTGTTTTGGCAATTTTCTGTCATTTTGGTTACTAGTTTTGCGGAGAAGAGGGTTTTTCTGATGTTAAACTGTTTGGATTCCATTTGAATGAGGTTTTTTCGAGGGTTTTAGAGTATTTGTGATGATTTGGAGCCTAAACAATACTTGAAAGAATAAAGTTTGAGTTTTCTATATTTCTTAGTAAACCAAGTTATTCACTAGTATTTTGCCGAGTCACTGAATTGACTCTCCATTTTAGGTTTGCTGAGTCATTGCCAAGTCCAACTTGTGTGGCTTTGGATTAAAAATAAATATAGTAAGGATTCCAGCTGTTGAAAAATTAGTCACAGTTCATTTCATATGTTGATTTTTTTCAGTTGTAGTTGTTTCTCATATATGTATTGTTTAAACTTTAAAGCATACTCTATATTCGGTTATTTTTTTCAGTTGTTTCTAGATTGTATAGTAGATGGCACTGGTGTTCATCAAATCTACACTCTTAGAATGTTTTAAAAGTGTGCTATGTTCCCCAATGATTTTGTTTATTTTATTTTTCCTTTTTGTGACGGTTAAATATTCTGCTAAATCCTTAATTCAAACTACACACAGCTTACCTACTCTATGCATGTTGCATATCAAGAGCCCATGAACACAAGATCCACAGGCCTTTGAATCTAAATTTTGGCCAAGCTTCAAGCCTAAGATGTGCAATGGCTTTCAATTCTTGGTCTTATCCATGGGGACAGTGGCTTAAAGTTATAAAGTTCTAATGGTCAACGTTTTTCTTTCATGAAATGATGATATATTTCTGAGATTAATATTTTTGGCTTCTTGACTGAAACTGTACTTTACAGAATGGATGCTATTGATCGGTGTTTCTCAGAGGAGACTGTTGAGGATATTTTATGTGCTTTGGTAAGTTTCATGTTTGTGTTCATATTTTGTCACCACTTAAATTGCTTTTTGAGGGAGGATTTTGGCCGATGATTATTCATTCTGGAGATTCCGTGAATGCCAAGCTTCTGGGTTCTGCTGGAACATAACCTCAATTTCCAAAGGACAATATATTTTTGCAAATTAATCATCCAGCTGAGGATGTATCAACTTGATTCAGCATATCATTTTTGTCAGTTTTTGTTAAATTCATTATTTACTTGGTAAAGATATAATCTGAAGGCTAGTGATGTGTAATCTCTTCAGGAAGCGGAAGCAGCTGGTCAAAATGATGAATGGTACATGAAGACTATTGGGAAACTGAAAGGAGCTTCTCCACTAAGTTTAAAAGTCACTTTGAAATCAGTATGTTCATGTTCCTATCTGAGCTGATTGTGTTTGTTTTGTAAAGACTCATGCATTAAACATTTTCATCTGAGCACTTCTGGAACAGATTCGTGAAGGCAGGTTTCAATCTCTTAATGAATGCTTGGTTCGCGAGTATAGAACAACTTGTCATGCACTTTCAAATAAAATTTCTGGTGATTTCTTTGAGGTATGCCCCACATGAATTTAATAAAGTTTGGCATCAGGTGAAGAGGTTGTGTTTTCCAATTAGGTGGTGGAAAGAACCTTTGGTAAACTTGTTGGACATGTCTGTGCAGGGTGTTAGAGCACGCCTGATAGATAAGGATTATTCTCCAAAGGTATATATAGTAATACTCATTTCTTTTCATATACTTCCATGGGAAGATGTTTTTTGTCAGTTATAAAATTCCAGATTTATGATGAAAGGGTATTAGCTAGTGTAAGTATTGCTACACTGGTTATAGTCTTGCATGAATATCATCCTTTTGCAGTTTGTTATCAGTTTCTGTCTGTCACCATCTTCCTAATTACTCCTGATCTGTTTTCAATTTGTCCCATCCCTCCATTTGGTCGTGTTTGATGACTTAATCTGCCGTTGTATTTACAGTGCCTTCGCCATCAATCATTACATTGTTTATCTCTGTTTCACTGTAGTAGTTTTCTGTGCATTCTTTTACTATGCATTTCTTTTTGTCAACATGTTTTTTGTTTTCTATTTATTTTTTCCCTTACTCTAGCTGTTGCATTTTTCAATACCATTTTAGACACTTAATGTTGTTGATATTGTTCCATCCATATATTCTTTTCAAAATTCTAAATTGACCCCTGTATCTCTTCATAATTGATCCTTTGTTTTTCTGTTCAATTTTCTCTCCATTTGTTCTTCACCCATCAGGCGAAGGGAGGGGGATGCTTCATCCATCTCCATTG
Organism: Picea mariana; assembly: GCA_032191745.1. Lineage (NCBI taxonomy): Eukaryota > Viridiplantae > Streptophyta > Pinopsida > Pinales > Pinaceae > Picea > Picea mariana. The sequence continues at coordinate 11,132 of JASDQU010371646.1, forward strand.
CTTCTTGGAATTGCAATGACTCCATTTGGTCTTCCACGTGTGCTTTCTAGTATATATTCGCTTCTAGAGACCTTTTTCTTCTTACTTTGATTCATGAGAGTGAGGTCAGGAGACTCCCTCGAGTGACTGGTTATCACTGGATGCCAGCTGCCTTCAGACAAGAGACTCGGCAATTGGGTGGAGTTTGGGGCTGTAGGGGTGTTGCTTGCCTTGTCTGTGATACTAACCAAACTACAGTGGCAGTGGTAACTTTCGATGAATATTCTAGATATATATGGGTTTGAGTTTGTGGAGGATCACCCCCCTGTTCCCTTGACACTTATTTTGCAGTTTGTTTCTTCCACACACTTCTTTGAGCTTTGGAGTTCACTTGGATGGTGATCCTTTCCTGGACCTTTATCTGGACTTTACTGAGTATTCTTCTTTGGGAGATATCATAGCTCTGGGCAACTTCAATGGTTGAACCAAGACATTACATACACCTATTCATGCTTGCTCTGATGATGGCCTTTGTCTTTAAAAGCTTGACCATGACTTGGTAGACCATTAGAGGGTTTCAACTTGTGAAATGTGACATGCCCTCCCAGTCTTGCCTGTCTCATGTCCAACGTGTCGGACGCTTGGACACTCGTTGTCCGCATGTCAGATGTGGAAATTTCGAGAATCCTTGCTTAATGCAAATTCATAAATTTTGTATGTTTTAAACCTTTACAGTATAGCAATGCACACATATTTTTTATAAAATAGAAAGAAAACAATAACATTCACACATAGTACTCAAATCTATCCTGGAAACCCTTAACCGGGAAAACCAGCAAATGTTTAGAGCTGCACCTCTAACTCTCATTGTATTAACTTCACCATTTACAAATACAATATATATGATTCCGCGGCATCCAAAACTTTAATCCATTGAATTGGATTAGATTACAACCTTGATTTGTTAACCAGAATTAGAAAATCATGGGCTAGAAAACCATGTGCCAAAACCAACCAAAACTGACCAAAAAACTGCCTAAAATTTCTTTTTCAGGGGCGGAGGGAAGGGGGGGCCTACCAGTCCCCCCTGTGACCCCCCTTGGACAGGAGGGGCTGCCACCCCCTTCTGACCCGCCCACATGGGGCTAACCATGCAAAGAATATAACAGATACGCAACAAATTTCACCTCAATACTTGAGGTTCTCTGGATCTGTTTCCTATGAAGTTTCAGCCTTATGGCTGAATCTGAAATATTAATTACAGCAGGATATGTTTTGCTTCTGTCCAACCAAAAGCACTAGGCAGCTCAAGAAACATTACACTTCAAGGGGAGAAGATTCACAGCCCTAAGGGCTCTATCCCTTTCGCAAATCAGGTCTGGAAAATACCTTATAACAGCAGAAACAAAGCACTAGGCAGCCCAAGAAAACAAACACGGAAAAAATACACTTCAAGGGGAGAATATTCACATCCCTAAGGGTTCTATCCCCTTCACAAATCAGATCGGGAAATTTGAAAATATCTTATAACAGCAGATTTATTATCGCCCTAAATCTGCCCCTTTAGTTCCTTCTTAGTTTGTTAAATCACTTTAACTATTCTTCTAACTGTTCCTGATAAATCAATATACCAAACAGCCCTAGAAACTACTGACTAACATGAGAAGCATAAGTCTGATTTTCAGATCTGCAATGCACAATATTTGGACAGGCAAAATACATTTCATATTACAATAGTACATACCATCAACTCTTCACAAGCTGGTACAAGATGTCCTATCCTCTTATCACAAGCTAGGACACTACAATTGCATCCAAACCCTAGCTAGGGCATTCACCATTAACAATAAACCCTAACCAGCAATCGCAGCCTAGCAAGGCATCACACCAAGCTACACCTAGCCACTCCAAGGGCTTGATAACAAGCTAGCATCAACACCAAGAAGTCCACCCTTGATCTCCCATTTGCATCACACAAGTCTTCAAGGAGATTCTCCAAGCTTGCAGCACACAAGCTCTCAGTCTTCTTCACTCCTCTAGCACTCATGTCTTACTCTAGGGTGTACAATATTCAAACCCTTGGCGTTCTTGCATCAGACAAGTCCAAAGGCTGTAAGACAAATCCTAGCACCAGCCTTCAAAGTTTCTTGTATCCTAGGGTTTGCATCCCACAAGCCCTAGCTCTTCTTCTTTTGCATCACACAAGTACCAAGACCACTAGACAATGTTACAATGGAATATCAAGAGTACATCAATATAAGCTCCATGTCTTCTTCAAGCTAAGCAATTGATCTGAAATGGTTTAGGCATTGGATTCAGTTTTACTCCGGTAGAACATTGAGTTCAACATGCAAAAGTCACCATGGCTACAGGTTTAATGGCTTTAAAGCCTCCATCCAAATCTTACTTGAAGTCCTTTTGCTTGTCTTGGAGAAGTCCAAAATGGCTAAGGAAAAAGATACGTGGAGGAAAGGGGGAACTACAAAGATTTTTGTACCCCGCACTCTGCAATAGCATAGAAAAGCACTTTGCAGCAGGGTAACTGCCGACAGTTGTAATGGATACTAGACTCTTTCCTTCCATGTGGAAGATGAATTGTTGGAGAGAGGGCAATAAAGAGGTAAGCTGATGTTGAAGGAAAAGGGAGTTGATGGGGAGCTAATGGAAGAGGCAGATTGCTGATTGGAGGAGTTGATTGCAAGGGAGTCGATGGCTGTTAATTGCATGAGCTCTATACACTAGACTCCACACACAGAGAACAGTTTTGAAGATGGTGAGGACCAAGGCTTAGTTAACAAGTCTGCCCACATCTGGAGCATGAATACCCAAGAGCTCTAAATGGGCACACAACAATCTCATGGAGAGCATGGCCCAGAGCATCAAACCAATGGATGCTAGTTCATAGGAAGATGGAGATAGCAGCAGAAGTAGAGGATTTTTCCATATGCCAAATGGGTGAAACATAAAATGCTAGCGGAATGTCTCCAAGAATGGAGAAGGAGACTAATAAAACTCGGTAAGAGTGTGGCCCCTTGCATGTAAATCCTTGATTAATAAAGAGTAGTTGAAGCCATTAATTTGTTGGTTTTCCCTTTTGTGTTTCTAGGGCAAAAAACTCTCTGTGTTGTTATAGTGTTTATGATTGAATTCCTTTAGCATTGTTTGCTGCATTTAGTCTTAGTCTGCAAATTTTATAAATTTGTTTTAAGCATGTTATCACCCAATCTAGCATTTGTGCAAAGCCTTCACAAAATGCAAGACAAGTGTAACATATGGAAGTATTTGCCATTATCACCTTAGCAATTACTCCCTTGTTTTAGTGAAGGATTGAGATCCAACACAAGGGAGGCTTCCCTAACAACCTCAAGGAATCCTATAGCAAGAATAGATCAAGTCTATGGCCTCCTATCTTGGTTACCAAATTATACCATCAACTAGATGAAGGTTCAAGCCTCAAGGTAAAGACAAAGTGGTTAAACAAAGCAGTTTCCAGATTTGTGTGATGTGTTTTAAGACAATAAATGATGATTACCAAGTCTAAAAAGTCAAGTAAATGCCCCGAAACACTTCAAATCAAAAGAAAATCTATGGCTGTTATAAAACTTGCATTAAAAGATGATCACTTCAGCAATATGACACGTCATGACAGAAGAAATATAACAGTCCTAAAACCAATAAAAAATGCAATGAAAGAGAGATGAAATGCAAGCCAAGACTAAAACATTAAGTAACACATTTGGCTCAATAGGCTTCTGCCATAACCTCAAACTTTTTGAGGTTTGTGGCTGTCCCCAATTTTTACACTTAGGAGCACATATCAAGGAAACTCAACACAACATTTAAGAAGTCAAATATGGCATCTAGTTTGGTTGTTCCATTCATGCCACTATTTGTTTTCATCAAGTTGTTATAATCACTTCTTCCTTTAATGCTATACGTTACTTTGGTTTATGGCATTGAAATAAGAGCAATATATAATATATGTCAGGCGTTAGGTTTGCCACTCTAGGAGCCTAATATCAATACATTGAGGTATCCTTGAGGAGGTCAAGAAATTAGTAGAGGATGTACTGCTATATGGAAAGGACCTTGTCTCCTATATTTGGAGTTTGCAACAAATTAACAAAAGCGAGGAGAGATAAACTAGAGTTTATTCTTCTTTAAACTCTTGGTGTGCTAGTCTACTTGTAGGAAAGTAAAGAGAACTCAAATGAAAGAGAAAAGAGAGAGAGATGCAGCCTAGCTATCACCACTTTTCCATTCAATGCAACCAATGAATAATAAACATTAAATAGATTGTCTCATTATTTTTGATGAGCAAGCAACAATAGGAGGATCCTAGGGTTTATTAACTGCCCTAGGTGAATTGGAGTTCTTAACTAGGTTTTGAAAGCAAGCAAGTAAAGAAAATTGAAAGCTACTCATACTAGGGAAAGGACCCAAACATTAGGTGACAAAGAGAGGGAAGAGAACCTACTTAGCATACTTGGATATGCTGCGATCCCCTTACAAAACAAGCTTGGATATACTATCTCCAATATAACAATGAAAGAGATACACAAGAAACCAACAATACACACAATATAAACCCTAAATGCATATATGGTGACCCAAACACCCTCTGTTAGAAGATACCTTCCTCACTCACAAGTTGCGTTGGAACCTCCCTTAGGGTGGTGGTGTTGAAAGACCAATATGTGGGTATGGGACGATGTCGAAGACACCCTAGAGCATCAACTGATCCAACTAGAGAAGACCAATGAAGAGGAAACCACAATTGAGGAAATCCTCTAGATGCCTAGAATTTTGAGGAGATAGTAGATCCAAGTAGTCTAGGAGCGTGAGAGGTGACAACAAGGGAGCTAGATCATAATTTCGGTGCTAATTTGATAGAGAAAGGAAGTGTAAGACAATATGACTTAGAACCCTTCAAAATGACCTAAAAGGCGACTTAAATAGATTTGGGAATGCCTTAGCGTCGTGAGTGAACATTGGGCTAGCTATTGGACAAGGTATTTTTTTGTATGAACTAATCCATGGGTTTTGACCAGTGAACCATGGGTTCACAATCGTACTATAGATAATTATGGAAAAGTACCTTTTCTAACCCATGGGTGAAAGGTGCGCTATCCTTGGGGAAAGGTGCGCTACCCTTTGTTTGGCTATCTAGCCTAGGGTTTGCTTCCGGAGTGATTCTCTGTCAAGGTTAAGGTGCTTAGAGGGTGGCTTCGGCCTATGGTTGGGTGGCAATAAAGATATTGTCAATGGTAAAACGAGCACATCCTTCATATTCTAACACCTCTGCCACACTTCTAGTCCAAGAAGTAGTGCATGATACCAAAGTCCTTCATCTCAAATTCAGAAGCCAATACACACTTGCATTCAACAATAAGACTTTTTGAATCGGTGAGGAATAAGTTATCACATATAGGACCAAAATCAAGCACTCGTCAGCAACAATATGGTAGTATAGGTTTGGATCAACAACACTCTTGCTAAAGTCCAAACTCATCAGATATCCATCAATTTTCTCATACCATGCACGAGGTGCCTGTTTTAGTCCATACAGGGCTTTCTTCAACCTGCACACATGAGACTTCTGCTCATGTATCACAAATCCATCTGGCTACTCGATTTAAAATTCTTCCTCAATCTCACCATTGAGAAAGGTTGTCTTTACATCCATCTGATGTAGTTTCCAACCCATGGATGCAGCTAGGGAAATAATCGTATGGATGGAAGTGTATCGGGCAACAGGAGCAAATGTCTCCTCATAATCTATTCCCTCCACCTGAGAGAATCCTCTAGCCACAAATCTCCCTTTGTACTTCTCGACACTTCCATCAGTTGCATGTTTGATCTTATAGATCCACTTGTAAATCACTACATACTTCCCTTCTGGTCTCAAAACAATATCCCACACATCATTCTTCATGATGGACTGATACTCTTCTGTCATGGCATCTTGTACTACTGCAGACTTGCTGCTTCTTCATGACAAGAATGCTCAATATCAATGATGTGGCTCATAGTTGAAACATAGCTCGAAAATATCTGTGGTTTCTTGCTCTCTTTGAATGTACCACGAGGAGATGTATGTTCCTCTGCCTCCAACAAAGTTTGTCGAGCCCATGTAGGCCTCTCCCGGCCTACTGCCATGTCTCTGGGAACATCAACTGGAGCTACAAGATCAACTGGATCAATTGGATCAATAGTTGTCTCCCTCTGAACTGCTGAAGGGGGAGAAGGTACTGTTTCTTCTTTCTTCTCAAATAATTTGACTCCCTCTGAGTCAAGTGACTTCCTTTGAAGTCGAAAGGATAAACATCTTCCTTTTCCGGTGTTGCTAACCTGGAGACATCCCATGTCTTCTCAAGTCCTCTACTGCCTCTACAGTTCTTTGTTGACCTCCTGTACTAGGATAATAACCAAGATGACCTCCCGTAGGGATAAAAATCAAAATGGCCTCCTGTACTATGATAATAACCAACCAAAGAAAATTGGACTCCCGTACCAGGGATCATGGGCCTTCAATAATGAAATAAGAAATCTGGCCTCTTGTACTAGGATAATAACCAAGATGGCCTCCCGTAGGGATAACAACCAAAATGGTCTCCTGTACTAGGATAACAACCAACCAAGAAAATATTGGATTCTCGTACCAGGGATAATGATCCAAGTCATGAGGGCTCCTACACCAGAGATAACACCCTTCATTATAAAGTGTAGGCTACTACAGAGTAATGATCAAATAAGGAAAGTAGTACAAGACTTACCTTAGTCTGCAATCATGCTCAATCTTGCTTTTGGTCTTCCCGAGAAGACTGAGGTAGAGAAGAACTCCTCGTCGTTCTTGCTTGCAGTCCTTGACATCTTTTGAGGTGGCTTATGTTGCTTTTCTTTCGCATCACTAGCTGCAAATCTAGTTTCATAGTGACAAGGGCTCGAAACCTTGCACATTACTAGCTGCAAGTCTAGTCTCCTTGAATAAGGTGCACCTAGCACACACTCAAAAAGGTCACGCCATGGATCACTCTTGAAACACGTTTTCAGTGATTTACCTCAAAACGAGAATGTCTTCAAACTTATATTTATAACTACTTCCTGTAGCAAGATCTAAAACTTGTGCCCAAGATGAATCTCAAGTTTGGTCTAGCTGCTCCTTAATCTTTGCTTTGGGTATACACAAGATGGATCCAAACTTTACCCTCAAATTTCGCATGAAGTACCAGGTCTGGAACTTGCCAAGGTTACTCCTGAAAGGCAGCCCTTAAATTCTTGAATTCTGTGCCAAGAGAAGTCCTTGACTTCTGAAATTTTCTCTAAAAGATGGCCTTAATTCTGCCATAGAATAGGCCTTAGAACAGACCTTGAAATCTGTCTTATCACTGTTAAAAGCAGCCTTAGAATCAGGCCTGAGTTTTGTCACAAAACTGTCTCTAAACCTGCTTAAAGAAATGTCATAAAGACTGATCTCAGGCCGACTTCAGTGCTGCTACAAATCTTAAATCTGCACTAAAACACAGGCCTGAAACTCAGCCTTAATGCCACAGGATTCTCGGCCTAACAGTCTTCACACATAGCCTTAATATGCCAGAAAGTTTGTACTTTAAACCTGCTTCAGAACTTGTGTCGGATTTGCCTCAGACCTGCCTTAAAAACTGGTTTGTAATTTGTTTTAGGTCTGCGGTTTTAGGTCGTGATAGGTCTGCGGTAGCCTTAGAGATCTGTGGCCAGCCTTTTAAGCCCTTAATCAAGGCTCGGCCTAGGCTAATAGACCTGCAGCCAGCTCTAAATTTTATTACAGGGGTCCGGCCCCTTTCTTATACCAGCGGCAAGGGTTCTATCAGCCTTCAAACTCCCACGGCCTGCCTTTATTTACTGTGCAATAGGTCTTCTTCAGGAACTTCTTTGACACCATGTTAAGTTTTTGATGCCTAGCACATACAGATGTAGTTTTATTTCAATTTAGCATTAACTGAACCATAACTACTGCAGCAACAATACACAAGCTGCAGTAAACCAAGATCACAAGAAGAATAACCATGCACAAGAACACAAGAAGTATCCTGGGAAAAGCCTTCTCAACCAAGGGAAGAAGCCAACAATTCTTTGCGATATTGCCAAGAGAAGATCCTCCATCCACCACCAAACCCTAGCACACAAGAGGGTGCTGCTATAACTGAGAAGGCTGGCACCTAGGAAAGTGCGCCCTAATTTCAGACCTCAACTTCTGAAATTATGACATGACAAGTGAGTGAGTGTGATCCACAATGGGGATCCACTCTTATTTATACAAAGCCTATCACATCAAATGGTGTGTCTATTGGCACAATAGGGCCGACCTGTACAACTTAATAATATAATTAATAATTACAGAATATTAATTATCTTTCACATGGTGGGGCCGACTTGTACCCTTCACAACATAATTAAGGTTACAACAAATCTTACTCTCAGACAATATAGCAAGGGACTCACACATTCTCTAGTGCTCAGCCACTAGGGACACGTCCACCTGTGCTCACCCACAGGGACGCCACTCTCAACAGATCAACTCAACTGAGTCCACAGGAGTACCATCTGGAGAACCATCTCAAGCCGACTCAACTAAGTCCATAGGAGTACAAGGGAGGAGACCATCTCAAGCCGACTCAACTCAGTCCAGAGGAGTACAAGGCAGGAGACCATCTCAAGTCATCTCAACTCAATCCAAAGGAGTAGACAAGAGACCACATGTCATCACAACTCAGTCCATAGTCTGACGTACACCCATCAAATGGACTCTCACAGATGTCTCAACTCAGTCCAGAGGAGAATGATCTGGAGGATGTCTCATCAAGCTCTAATCATCAACAGGGGGGTAATAAGGACCATAGATGAAATAATCGTAATTGAGGTGGGGGTCCGGAAAATATTAAATTGGGAAAAATTGGCCAATCTTGCTGCCCCTGTAATGTTAAATGAAATAATCAGGATTATTTCAAAATAACATTTGGTTGATTGCATTAGGATTAATTGGGTTAAGTTGATTTATTAGAGATTATTCATTTATGCTTAAGATTGTAAAGATATGCTTAAAGTTCATTAACGACCGGTGCCAAGTCCTTATGGGCAATGGGAAGATGGAAATGGTGAAAATCAACAAGGCAAAATCACTTTTGAAAAGAATCATAAAATCTGAATCTTAAAAGCTAAGAGTGCAATTACACATGGATTGAATACTCAACCATTAAAAATCTTCATAAACCAAATTTCTTCCATTGATCAGAGATGACAGAAGTACATAATTATGATATGATTTCATATCAAGCTTGCCCCAATAAACCGAAGGGGACTTGGATTAATTGTTGCTGCTTCAGACGTTGTTGACCTATGAAGATACTTAACAACAGCCTTTTTGACTAAGAATTTGGATGAAGAAAGAAGACAAGATGAAGGTCAATGGACACTGATGATGTGAACTACTTCCTCCCTCCTGTATTTATACTTGAAATGAGATCCAAATCTGAAATTGTGTGCTAATTTAAGCGTGTGTTTTCTCCAAAGATAGATCTGATTATGCATGTGATCTCACCCATATGGAGTGCCCTCCTGTCACTAAGGATAACTTGAGAGAAGTTCCAAAATATTTCCGAAGGAGTGTGCCTTCCATGGATAAGAGTAACTTAAAAGCATGCATGAAAAGAGTCATAAAGAAAACACCCCTCTCTGCTGAAATTAAACTTGCAAGATCTACACCCAACAAGCTACTATATCTCCTGAAAACAGTGCTCCATTCTTTAGATAACTTCAGTCTTATTCTAAATTAAGAGAACAGGTCCTTCTCTCCAAAAATTTCATCATGCAAAAGCATTCTTATCCCCTAAAAATCAACAACAGATAAGCCTCAAAGATAGCATCCTCCTTATCCACTTTTATCTACATACTTGACTTAGAAAAGCAGGTGCCTAGCATGGCTGATCCCTATTCACGTGAAAAATGTCAAATACATCTCACATAGAACAACTTACTTGGCCAAGGATAGTATAGATTCCAAACTGATTTTGGAAGTGATAAGGTACTGAAATAAGACTGTTGTTTGAATTCCACAAATTTAGCAGAACCTCACTCTTGATATTCTCAAACAAAACATCCCTTGACTGCTGCAAATAGACAAGCTTTTGACAAGTTTTGATCCCCATGAAGCAACTAAATTGAAAGCTGACTCATCATCCACATCTGAGTTGATTTAAGCTTACATACTCGCTGCCTCCCAAAAATAGCAGTAACCTTGTCTAAAAATAGCAACTTCTAAAAGTAGTAATGCCTAAAATAGACATGACTATAAAATTTAAATAGTAAGTTGTCAAAACGTCCACAAGCAAACACTGGCGAGACTTTCCAAAAATAACGCCGCCTAAAATAGACATTCTAAAAATAGATGTATACCAGAATAGTTGGGCATTCCTGTGGAAGCCCTTTGGTAGCATGCACATTGAAAATACCCCCTTCATTCTTTGGAAACCTTGTTCCATTCTCTGTAACTGCAACCATCTACAAGCCTCATCTAAGATATCTTGTACCAGTAACCAGGGACTGGTTAGGTGATAACAATTAGCAACATTATAAGAAGAAAACAACATTTGTTAAATTAAAGAAGCTTCATTCTTACAAGAGAATCCCCTAAAAACCTCGACCTGCCTAACAGTGGAGTTCGAGTGCCTTTTTATGGGTTACTACTAGCAATGTTTTTGAACTAAGCGCTAACTACCCTTATTAAATGTTAAGGGGGAGAGGGATGTGACCCAGATTTGAAAATGAGGACAAAACACATAGGACTGACATGACCTGAAATTATATATAATCTCACTGACACATGCACTAGAGAGATTAGATTAAGTAAAACCAAAAATTATTCCTTATCACACTTGTTTGCCTCTATATAGTAGTGAGTATGTCAAGTTCACCTCATCACTAGATGGCAACACTTCAAATGAAAAAGTTTTGATTTCATTTCTGAGTTGTCATATAGATTATTCTTTCAAGAGTGTGAAAAAATAATATTGTAATTCATTAGGTCATTCTCTTTACATTCCTCTTTCTTTTGAAGGTTGATTATGAGATGGTTAATGGCATTGCTGTTATTCAGACATTGAAGGACCCTTTGGAGTTATAATGGAATTCCTTGTTTGAATTTGCAGTGGGACCCTCCGTGCCTTGAGCAAGTGTCTAGAGAAGCTGTTAACCATTATTTTTCTCCACTGGTTGAGGATGGGCAGGATCTAGAGCTGCCAGTTAAGCAGCGTGAAGCTTATATTTAATACATTCATTGTGTATGGAAGGTAAAATGATATACACATGACTTAGTTTTAAATTCTTCCAGTTTTTATTGCCTAGTTTCTCTTTTAGTTTATAATCTACCATATATTGTGCATCATTTTATTATGAGCTATATAAAATAAGTTTATAACAAACAGATATTCTATAATCTACATGCTCCTATGCCAGATCTAAAGTTAGTGGCATTTGTAGCACACTTGGAATATTTCTCACTTTGTATATTAGATCAACTTATCCATGGTATTGTTTTAACATGGACATACTTGTTAATCTGGTCGATCATTCTTGGAAATCCATGGATATTGGTTATCCTCTTTCTTTCTATTGTTCTTTCACTTTGTACAAATGCAACTATTGAGACATTAGCTATTATGAACCAGACTCTTTCATTTTAATAGCATTTGGTGCTCTTGTAGCAGCTGTATATTTCAGCGTTTGGAGTTCATGTCTAATATGTTGTTGTAACTTTTTTGCAATTGTACTTGATCTCTTGTGGGTTTTTCATTAGTGTGTCCTAAATTGTTTTGTTTTCACAATGAATTGAAGCCACTCCATTCTTAGTGAAGTATTTTTGATCTTCCTTCCATTCTGAAAATTTGAAATTGTATGGATGTTAGTTGCCAAAGGAGAAAAAACATTTCGGGCCCACAAAGCTCTTAGAAGGTGCGTGGGACCTGCAAAAAACACAAAAATGCCTAATGATAGGAATCAATGATGAATTTAATTCCTAAAACACACTAAATTTCTTGATCATTTTATCAAATTTGCAAGATATTGTGAATATATATATATATATATATATATATATATATATATATATATATATATCTGTGTGTGTGTGTGTATTCTTAAAATATTTATATTTTTTGTATTTTTTACGTACTATGTTTTAGTGTTTAAATTTTTTTGGGAGTCATGTTTCCATGGTGTACTTGTTTAAGAAACTCATACCCATTTTCACGTTTCATTCTTCTTATACACATGCACACACACATATTTCAAGGAAAACCTTGTAGAATTTCCCCCTCTTCCTTGGAATATCCAAATGGAGGGTAGCTCAACCACCAATCACAATAACTGCTGGCAACCTTGAGACTCAACCGGATTTAAACCTATGACCTGTGGCCTCCTTGTCAGTACCATGCCTTGGGTGAATGGTTCAACTAATTGAGGAGTGAGAGTTTTTCACCCTTGGACAAAATTCAATTCCCGTGAGGGCTTCTCCTAGAGCCATGGGTTCACCTTGAGTTAGTGGTCAAATGTGTGGTTGCACCCAGAGGGATTATATTAAATGATATTGTGACTCATGCACACACAAGTGGATGAAATCCCACCTGTGAGTCCATCAAATTTTTGAGCCCCAAGGGTTAGCTCAAGCGGTTGGACCATCTGCCAAAGGCATGTTGCCAATGGGAAGGTCATAGGTTCCAATCTGTTCGAGTCTCTTGAGGTTACTAGCTGCTCTTGTGGTTGGTGGTTGACATTGTCCTTGTTATCGCACAACCTGTAGATTGGGAAAAGCGCAACCCAATCCATGGGAGTACCTACCCACTGTCACCTTAGATAGACACTCCCCTCGCTTTAGTGATGATGAAATCACCACAAGGGGGGAATCCCAGTGACCCTAGGGGGATTGAGATGGAAAGTGAAATGACGATGAGTGAAACCCTTATAGGTAAAGCTTGGAGATGAAGAATGGCTTGGAAAAGAGTCTTGTGAAAGAGCAGATGGTTGCCAAGTGTTTTGTACTTGCAAAACAATGTTAGCCCTGCCTGGAACAAGACAAATGATCATAAACCAAGCCTTTTATCAAAGGGGATCAAGCAAGAATCCTTGCTGTCCCAAATTGCAGCAGTATGTATGTGTACAAATCAACAATAAACAACTACCAATGGCTGCAAATTAAACTACTAAAATCAAGTATAAGATAGTGGAAACTAAGCTAGTGGAAACTAAGCTAGTGAAAACTAGTTAAACTTCCATGAAATGAAACAAGACTTTAGTGATGTTAGAGGGCTGTTTATTAAAGTGTTATCAGCAAAGTATATAACAGCCAAATGGCTGTAGCAAACAATTGCTACAGAAGCAAGATCTAACCACTAAAATTGACAAGTAAACCGTCCAAATGATAGCCAATAAGTAGTAGAACAATAATCTAGGTTCACTAGTAAATTTCAGCAGTAGATTAGAGAGCAATAAATGAAAGAGAGAGTTTTTATGCAGCCCTAATGGCTGTAGCATTAAGTTATAACAGCAAGAAGAATTAGTTGACCAATCGAGATGCCCCTAGGGCACAAGAAAGCCTTAAGCATGAAGAATAACTTCCAACTTAGACAATTGCAAAATCACAACTTTTCACGTATACCAATGAAATGATTTCATATCTCCAATGCAAAAAAGACTAGTGCCTTGTCAATTGGGTTATGGAGTCTCTTGTGTAATAGTTAGGGTTTGTTACTTCTCTAGGGGTATAAGCCTTTTCACTACCTAGAGCAAACAAAACCTAGCAAGGTAAATCTAGGAGGGTGTAAGCCCTTTTACTCCTCCTAGCAACCTTTGCAAAGTAGCTTATTCAAGACAATAATGATAGATCTTAGTGGAGGGTGTATGCCTTTATACTCCTACAAGGGTTTAGACAATATCAACCTTGAAACAAGAAGAAATAACAACAATTCCTTACCAATTCCAATAGATAGCAAGCAAAACCCTTCTCTACCAAGAATATTCCACCACAAGTGCAAGAACTAAGCATCGAAGAGATAGCACATTACTTTTTCCTCCAAGAGACAAGTGATACCATCCACAAAAGCATTAAAGAGAGAAGATGCGATTTGCCCAAGGAGGGAAAAAATTTCAACCAACACTTATGTAATTCTCAAGTGAGTTATATGTAAATTGAAAGTGACAAGGTCTTTATTTATACAAGACCTTGCAAATAAAGACCTTGTAAAACCAATTTGTCCACATACTTAGGGTAAAACACAAATTAGGGAGGTTGACCTCCTCAATTTGCCCATTTACAAATTAGAATTCAAATTTACAAAAGAAGAAAGCCGTAAATGATGACGTCATGCCCCTTAGGGGTGACGTTTTGGCATAACAAGCAAGACATTGAGGTTCTTGAGGGAGACGTTGGGCCTCCAAAGGCCATATCTTCATGTGCAAGAGTCTTTCTTCAGCAAGATGTGCCAAGGCATCATCAGACCATCCAACACCACCAAATCCTAGCCCTCCAAGTATGACATCATGCCCTAGGAGATGACATTTTGAGCCTCCAAGGCCAAACGATGGGCAAAGGGGGGGCTAGTCTCCTTCTCCAAGGTGTCCTCTCATGCCTCCAAAGACAACATTTGTCATCCATGTGTCTAAAGAGAAGGGGGTGCACCATCCAACCTGTGGGCTTCATACCCCAAATGATGTCAAGTGATCTTGTGCCTTCATGATCAAGCTTTCACCTATCAAGGACTTGCAAAGACACACAAGTATGCCCTTCAAGGGTCCACAAGTCACAATATCATGCCAAGTAAGACATATCTAATAAAAGAACCACCCAAACATGTGCATCAAATCCCCCCTTTTCAAAATAAACAAATGCCCAAAGACCTTATACAATTTGCCAAATTTAGATATGGGAGGGGTGTCATAATGCCCTATTGGGTGAACCAATTCCTCAAGTAGGGGATGTTCCCAAGGAGAAACCTTTCTAAATCATGTAGTGAATGTGAGGTGGATGGAGTTAGACTTCTAGGTATGGGGTTTCATGACATACAAGGGCTCGTATTGTCTCATCTATGGGCGCCTTTGTTGAGGGCTAGCTACATCCTTGTCCTCTTTTTGTTTTTAAGGAACATTTTTTCCAAGCCCTTTGTTAGCCATTTACTTTGTATGTGTCACCAAGTTGAAGACAATAAGGGGCACTAAAAAGGAAATGAATAGCCCACATATGCTCTACCTTGGTTCACATGCCTTTCCAAGTTGAAGACAATAAGGGGCACTGAAAAGGAAATGCATAGCCAACAAATGCTCTACCTTGGAAAGTTTCAGTAATTGATTGATTGTTTATTTTATGGGTCCTGTTATCACACAATCTATACTTGCCCAAAGCCTAAAGGCAAGTAGGCCTAGATTGACGTAACACAGAGGTAACCCTATCACCGTCACCCCAATAGGGTACCTTTCTCTCTTTAGGAGGAGGAAAACCTCACTCCGAGGGAGACATCCCAGGACCTAGTTGGTTGATGAAGGGAAAAAAGATACGGTGAAAACCCACCCCTCTCTCTAGGTCACTCAACAGAGGAAGTACCTGCTCTTTACCAATGAAACATCAAACATTAGTAGCAATAGTTATAATCAATGACTTCTTAAACGAATCATGTGCTGCCTGAACAAATTACTATACAATGAAAGTGAGACTACAATATCAGCAATGTATCTTGAAAGGTGCAAGTTATGATGACAAGGAAGAGATACAATAGTCTTGCAAACTTGATAATGGTTTGTCACTCACACTTTTCAAGATAAATACAAGTCAATGAATGACTTAAATGGCTGTCCAAACATTTATAACAACATTAATTAACGATGATGACAGCAATGGAAACCACTTCAGAAAAGCACTATAATAAAGCAATAAGACACTACTTCAATATCCAATGATTATGGTTTGCTTAGTACAAGTGCCCAATGGTTTTATGGATGAATTTAGGGCTGTTAGGGGCTGCAACAGCAGCTATGACAGTGGTAACAGCTTCAAAATTTGCACTCTAGAAAGACAATTGAACATACGCTTTAACACTTATTGATAGTACCTTGCCTTATACAAATTATGGGATGACTTAGATGGTAAGTAGGCTGATATAGGCTGCAAAATGATAGCTGTAGCAATGATTATGACAACAGCAAGTTAGCTGTTAGTATTTCTAGACTAGGTTAGCAAATTAGTAGAGTAAGAAGTGAAAGAATTTGAGTATGAAGTGAAAGTTTGAGTCGAGTCTTGTCAAGAAATAAGAGAAGAGGACTAGTGCCTTCAAGGGTAATGGATTCAAAGGGGGACGGCTTCTTCTAAGGCTGCAAATTAACGATGATGATGCACAAATGTCTAAGAGGGAAAAAGCATAGGAGAAGTAGTAACTTAAGTCCTCCTAGGCTTTGACCTCGAGAGACAAGATGCTAGGGTGTAGGAAATTCTAGGCCCTAGTGCCTTGCTCTCCTTACGCTTTTTTATGGAGTAAAACTTATGCAACAATAACTAAGTCCAAACCCTTAGAGTGCTAGAAATTTAGGGCTCTAGGGTTTCACTAGTTATTAGATCAATTCAATGAAAAACTTGGCAAATAAAAAGTAAAAATGTAGCAACTTAAGTTTCTTACTTCAAGCATTAAAAAGACCATGCAATTTCATAATTTTGTATGAGCAAATAAAATCCTAAAATAAACCATTCAATAGATGACAAAATGCAGATTTCACTTACTTGCACCAAGAATAATCATGAGAATACCATGCAAGATCACCATAAAACTTCCAAAATTGATCCAAGTTGCAAAAATTAGCCTTAAACAAGAGTGGCACCTCATAATTTCAGCCAATAACCCTAATAGGGTGCAAATTTTAGACCTCTTGTCTCAAATGACAAGTTGTGATGATAAAAATGAGAGTACTTTATGTTTATTTATACAAAATTTTGACCTTTAATTCATCTTTAGGTAAAAACAAGGCCGACCTGGCCAATTTACAACAAAATTCAATTTTGACATAATTAAAATTAATTTTCATCTAGAAACACCTCCAAAGGTGATGTCATGGCCCTCTAGGGTGATGTTGAGCCCTAGATGTGGAACGTTGAGATGGAAAAGTGGGGCGTTTTGTTGAGATTTGTACCTTGGGAGGTGTTCCCCATGTGCTTTTGTCCTCCTTGGCACATGAGGGAAGGATTTGACACTTTGTACCTAGTACTTTTGTCTATTTTCACTTTGACTTTGGTTAAAGTGAATTTTGGTCACTTTTGGCAAAAGTGAGTATTAAATCACTTTGTGGTGATTTTGGAGACATAAGTAGA
Source organism: Picea mariana (assembly GCA_032191745.1). NCBI lineage: Eukaryota > Viridiplantae > Streptophyta > Pinopsida > Pinales > Pinaceae > Picea > Picea mariana. Next base: position 28,488 of record JASDQU010371646.1, read on the forward strand.
CTTAGGAAACTTAACCCAAAAGTGGGTTATGATT
>JASDQU010371646.1:33902-70291 GCA_032191745.1 Picea mariana
CTGTAACTTAGCTTTTATCCTCTGGGCCTTTAGCCCCTTCTTCCCACGAGGTAAGGTACAACCCTTCCTAGTGTAGCCAATCCCAATGCCCAAACAAGGATAGGGGAGATGAAAGGAATAAAAATGGAAAGTGGTAAGTATGGAGGGAACGGACGATGACTTTTCACATATCCACCCAATGGCAACCCATCCTAAAGGGAAATCAACTTACTAGGGCACCATGTCACCCTTCCAGGTATGAACGAGGAAAATAGCATAATTTCCAAGCAAATGCCAGGAAATGAAGAAGGATTCAATACAACATATTCAAGTGCTTCAAAAATCGGAGTGACACATACCATGATACCCAGACTCATTACCTCATGGAGAAAGACTTACTGCTACTTCAGGACCAGTCTGGTGCGATGGATACTGTTGCTGGTGATAAATGGATTGCACTGAAGGAAAGAGGGGCCCTCCGAGGCCATGCTCAAGTCGTCTGGCTCTCGGTACTCCATGTCTAGGACCTGTGGGCCTCGAGACATTATCTCCTTCGTTATCCCTAGGCTAGGGGATAACAGGTCCCTTACTTTTTTGAGAAGCGTTTCATTGCTCTCGAGATCCCCAGGGGCCAGGGCGAGCCTTTATTGCATGATGTTTTTGGTAGGGAACCTCTGAGCCTAATGGCCCCTTCTTCCCATGAAATGAGGTACATGCCCTTCTTGGGTCAATAAGCCCAGAAACCTAAAAGGTTGGGAGATGGAGGGGAAGAAGTGATGGAAGGTGGCGAGTATGAGCGGGAATGGCACGATGACCCTTCAAGGAGATCCCCCGGTAGCAACCCTTTCCCTAAGGGTGACCACTTACTAGGAAACCATGACACTCACCAAGGTGAAATAGGGAAAAAGGCATAATTTCCAAGCAAATGTTTTCAAAATCAAGAAAGGATCCTTTGCAACATGTACAAATGCTTCAAATATTAAAATGACACTTACCACAATACCGGACTTATTACCTCATGGAGAAAGACTTGCTGTCCTCTATGGGCCAAGTTGGGTGTGGTGGATGTTGCTGCCATTGATCGGATGGTGATGTGTGGTATGATAGGGGCCCCTGCTTGCTCATCTACCTCTCGGTACTCCATCTCTGCAACCTGAGGGCCTTGAGACATCATCTCCTTAGTTATCCCTAGAAATGGGGGATAACAGTCCTCCCTTTGGATATTTAGGGGAAGATGGGGGAACCCTGCTTAGTTTTCCTTCAAAAAAAATCTTTGTGATACTAAGAAATTGGAGGATGGAAAACACTTTCTCTGAGAATGCATTGTGTATGTGCACACTAGGTCTCAACTTCACAATATTTGTAACACTATTGATCTTAATAACTTGTGAACTCCCAAAGAGAGCTAGGAACGTTCCTCTCTAATCTTTTTGATCATAGAAAAAAATGTTAAAGAAAATCAATTATTTTCTTTTCAATTTTCTTAAGGTCCTATATACCAAGGTTGGTCACAGTGCATGGTAATCATTATCATACACACACATGCAAAGAAAGCATGAGACAGAAATTTCAGAATAACATTCATGAATTTCAAATTTGGAATAAATCCAAAAATAGGGTTTTCATGAATATTAGTAGATCATGGATATATAAACATTACATGCAAAATGGCTGTCTCACCACTCTACTTAGTAGTACAGCATATTCAATGTTTATTACAAATTAAAAATTCAAACTACATATAATAAAAAATATATGCATTCAGATTTGAAGCTCCATATCATCCATATCCTCCAGAGTGTTGGGGTTGTTGTTTGAAGATGCAAAGATGTCATATCATAACTTCTGGTCGATTTGGTGTAGCCTAGCATCTTGAATCAACCTATAGCTGTGTTTGAGCAACCAATGTGAAAATATCTGCCATAAGTGCCTGAAAAATTCCTTCCAACTCAAAAATGACCAACTTTTGTCCATAATAGAAAAACCACTCAAATTTCCTAAAAACTGAGTTCTTGTGTGCTGAAGAGAGGCCCAAGTCCTCTATTTATAATATGGAAGGTAAGAAATTACAGATAGTGTTTTCTTTTACTTTTTTATTTTTAGCGATGAAGACACCGATTGAAATCACCAATATGCTTCTTGAGCATTCTTGTTGTACGGATTAGGAGTTTCAGAAATTGGATATGATGTTTCAAAAATTAGATATGAGTTGAAATATTTCAGTGGCCTTTCAATGGCCTTTTGTATAGGTTCCTTATCCATAACAGGGATCTGCGTTTTGGGCACCGAGGTCCTGTGTTTCTGGTAACATAGCCTTGACCTTTTGGAAAAAGAAGTGTCTTTGAATTGTATGAAAGTATTTACGAAAATCCATAATGCAACACTGGAATTTATGCTTGTTAACATTTTCCTTCAATAATGGATGCAGAAGTAAATATGTGGTCATAAATATGATGGTTCCTTCAGAAACCTACTTGACATTGAGCCTGAAGATTCTTAGTCCTTGTCCATTATTTCTATGATTCAAAGGCGGGACTAAGATGTTAGCCAATTTATATCCAATCACGATGGTGCATAATTCATTGGTTCACTCTGATCTAAAGGTTTGAAAATGGGATAAATGATGTGTATGCTCAAGGGGAGGAAGTTAAAGGATACAGTTTAGTTAAAGAGATTTGCAATATAAACTGCAAGAATAGACAAGTCATGTTTGAGAAATTTGACTTCCAAGTTCTCTACCCCTTGGTCTTTGTTAGACTAAAGCTTGATGATGACATGCATGATTATGCGATTCATAAAAAGACAACAATTGATAGGTCTAAGGGTGATAAGTTTGGGTGGCTGATAGGGGGTATCATAGAGTGAAGTGGCATAGTTAAATGATGTCTGGGGATGAGCGATGGCACATACATTTTGGATAAGATTATCTAAAATCACTCAGGGTTGGTTTTGAGTTATGTAACTTCACTTTCTAAGTAGGCTTCAAAATGGGCTTTTTGGGCTAGTTTGGGTTTTGATGGGTCTATAAACAAGAATATGCTCAATGAAATTTTGGAGTTTTTTAACAATTGGAGTCATACGAGGAATTTTGAGGGAAATGTTAATATGTAGTGTGAGGATTAGAGGTGTTAATGGAATGCAGAAAGGCATCTAAGGCACCTGTCAGTGTCATCTTTCGGAATCTTAGAGCTCTTTCACAAGGTTAATGGATATTGTAGATGTTTATGAGATTGGACTGTAGGTTGTCAATATAGTTCTGAGCAAAGATGTGGTCAGAGTGAATAGTAATGAACTAATATGGTTGGCTAAGAATAAGATTAAGACAATGATGGTTAAGTGGGTTCGAAAGGAGATAATTACATGGTCAATTAATGGGGGTCTTAGATACTTGGAGATCATAAAGGTCTAGAGCGAGGGACTTATTGGCTGAGGTTATCTGCCACACTAGTTGGCTAGCGAAAGGAAGTGTGACTAATGTAAATAGATGCACTACCATATGCTAGAAAATAACTACATGGTCAATTAATGGGGGTCTTAGATACTTGGAGGTCGTAAAGGTCTAGAGCGAGGGACTTATTGGCTGAGGTTATCCACCACACTAGTTAGCTAGCAAAAGGAAGTGTGATTAATGTCATAGATGCAGTACCATGTGCTTGCCAGTGTAGAAAATCATACCTCTGAAGCACATTCTAAATATAAATTTGAGGCTATAACAAGAAAAAACTAACTATAGCAAGATGTAAATTTATTGGTATTTTCTGTCAACTACATCCACCATTAGTATTTGTAGGTCCAATATGTAGTGGTTTACATGTTTATTATTCAGCTTCTTTAGAATTAGAGGTCCATCATTAGTTTAAGTGATTAGAATTTAGAATTCATGTGGCATGTGTCTTAGAATGGGTATGAGGTCTTGATTGGTAAGTTTTGAAGTGTAGTATAATTAAGGCTTGGCCTCTGCCAGTGTTATGTTGTTGTACCTATTGCCACCTTATTCTTTTTGAGATGAGAAGTTTTATATGAATAAAATAAGACTTGCTAATATTAGTCACAATGCCAAGTCTACAAAAACATGAAATCTACCTTAAAAATGCCACTACTATTGGCAAATGTCATCAAGTTGTATCTCAAGTCCCACACTAGAAGCACTCTATACTTTGTACACCTTACAAACTCTCTGTTTGAACAATTTAGCTATTCACTTTGTCAATAACTCTTTTGGTGCTGTTAGCAACGAGGTTTGGTTGGTGCAGATCTCCCTATCCAAGACGAGAATGTGGTTTCCTATTGAGTATGGAGTTATGAAAAAAATTGATTATTGCCTTGTATCCCTTATTTTGTTGGCAACATCTGACATCTCTTATCATTGCTTTTTATTTGAGCTCCAAAATATGACTAGTTGATTAAAAGAAGCATTATCTCTCTTATGTCTTTTTCTTTTGACGGATAATTTTTGTTTTGCTCAACTTCACCAGGGCTCATGTATATCGCAAGATAAACTTAGCAGATCAAGTTGATGCGAAAAAACAATTGTTGTATGTTACATTGGAGCAATGTCATAAGTGAATAACATGATGGGAATAATAACCCTAAAGAGTAAATAAATAATGTCTAGTCTTAAGAATTCCAGGAACCACTCTTCCAATTCATCAATGTAGAGACCAAAAGTATGACAAAAAGTGGATAGGCTTACTTAGCACCTATAGTGTTTTCTAGTTTGAACTTGTGTTACAACTTTCTCAGAACCTTCTTTAGATATTCTAGGCTATAAGCTGCTAGAAGAACAGCTGCTTGAGAATGACATTAGAAACTGTATAAAAAGTCCACAAATTAACAAAATACTTCGCCTTTTAGTAGCTTTTTCCTCGTAACCTTCTTAAAATATTTCAGTCTATAAGCCTCCTTGAAAATGACAATTTTTTTTACAAAAGTCCAAAAAGAAACAACACATTTTGACTTTATTAGCTTTTTCGTCCATGCTAGTTAGGCTATGATCACGTATGATAATGTTGGTTGAAGCTAGCTTTGGCCTTTTGTGTAGGACATTCTAGAGTCAATCCATTTGGCGTTAAAGCAATAAAGTATCTTGTTGTAAAGACTATAACACAAATATGGTGACTTGTAGGAATTTTATAATTACTAGGGTTTTATTGACCAGATATATGTAGGTAGAGTGAATAACATTAGAAGTCTAGGAAAAGGGAAACCTGGGGTTAAAAGGTTAGCAATATAGATTGCTAAGAATTTTGGACTATGGTTGATGAATTTGACCTCCCTCTTCATAAGTTGTATCGCTTTATTTTTTTTGAAGTTTTAAAAATCGCATGGATAATTATGTGATCAATGAAAAATCATCAATCAAATTACCTAGGATGACATCAAAATATTGTAAAGAGATAGTCTATATCTATGGGTTTCTAATGATATATTGACTTTGAATTGAAAACATGCATGGGTATCTAAGCACATATGACTTTAAGGGAGGAAAATAAGCCATAAGGACCTATCATCAAGTTTGAGTAATTTTATTATGTTTTTTTCTTAATTGTTATTTATTTCTGCTTATAATATAAGTTAATTGTATTGGGCTACCTTGGATTTAGATATATGGTAACAAATAGATGGTTTTGTAAGTCTATGAAGGGATTCATATTCGGTCATAATAGTATGTGTGCTGTGACCATGGATAGATTGGGATGAATATAAAATTGTTGTATGGGGAAATGACTTGAAAGAAACAATCCTTATTTTTTTTTGTGGGTGGGGGAGAATAAGTTCGCTTTCTCAGTAGGTTTGTAGATATACTTGATGTTAGTAGGTGTTATTTCAGCTTTTCCATGTTCTTCTCATCATACTTGTGGGTTCAAGTGAACAATTGTAAAGATTAAGGATGATAAGAAAGATGTGACTTCAAAGATATGGCTAACATTTTTTTGACACACTGTGACTTCGACTTCATAATATAAGTTAGTACGTTTTGCATGGTTTGCAAACATCAAGCAAGCTCATTATACATGTTTGTAAATATTGAATTGAAGGAGATAAAATCAATATTGTTGGCCACAATAAATTGGTAAAGGATTTAATTGTAAATTTTGTAGCACTATGATTGTGAATTATCTGGGTTCACTTCTTTGTATGATCCTTTGTTAAATCTTGTAAGCTCTTCTATTGGACATTTATTGGAGTTTACGGATATCTAGGCTTTTCTTCCACAAATTTAAGAGGAATTAAAATATGATACCTTGCATCAACATTTAAGGAGTTGGAAGTTCTAGCTTCTTTGGATGTAAAGGATGACATCTAAATATTATTTTATTTTGATATTTAGTTGCAAATAGGATTACTATTGGACAATTAAGAATTCTTCTAGTAATAGATTAATTCTCCATTTTATAATAATCGGTGGTTATTTTATTAGGGTAATTGGATAATTGTTAATCTACATTACACTATTAACTTTTGTACTAAAAATATTGATTAAGGGTTTATGATATGAATTACTGAGCATGCAAGCTAATCATTGTGAATATTCTTTAGGTGATTATTTGGATTCCTACTTGAAAACTTGCTTGGTTATTTTTAAGGATTCTACACAAATGTCCTGAAGAAGATCCCTCTGGCTGCGGGCTCAACTCAAAACATGAGTCAAAGAAACCCCAACATAACTATTCAACGTCTTATTTGTTATATATTGTTGGAGCGTAGTTTTTGTTGGACTAAACAATATTACGTTGATAGGAAGCTCATGAAGATTGGGACCTCTATGTGCTTATTTATTAATTTTTTTAAGAAACTTTATTATTGTATTCACAGATAATTTGTCTTTTCTCTCTAAGTTATGGTGTCCTAGCTTCTCACTCTTGTGCTTTCTTCTATATTTTAAAAGTTGTTAATATTGTAAGAACTTTTAACTTGTTTGTTTTGTTTAGCTTTGCATTTTATGAAAATTCTTCTTGATTGATGAGATATGCATTGTAAAGTTTGTTGATTATTTATTGAATGCGGATTTGACCAAAATTTGTTGATCTAAAATAATATTTGAAAAAAATTGTCTTGGTTTAGCACTTTCTACTTCATCGGAAGTTTTTAACAAAGATCAATGATCTTTACAAATGCTTCATGTTAAAGTTCTTTTGTTAGAACATTTCGAATTATTAGTCATACAAAGGTTGTTGGAATTTAAGGGTAAAACAAAAGGGTAGCTAGAAACATAAATATTTTATAGATTTCAAATCATTGGCTACTGCAATTTAATAACAAGAAGACATTTTAAAACTGATGCATAACCTAACATCATTAATACATAACACAGATCTGAGTATTACCTTAGCTATAACAAAGAACAAAGGTACCTGATTTGCTATTGTTGCCTTCCTCCAATGTATGCTAAGAAAAACTTAGTAAATCATGAATCAAACCCTCAGGGTAGATCTCCTCATGGACATAGGGACAATACCACGAAGGACTATTTAAGAAATCAAAACTCAGCAAGTTGGAAAGGTTAAGAACACAGTCCAAGTATTAGGGTTGACAAACAATTCACTGTCCAACATAGGACTGAAAAATAAGCCCACAACCAGCCTTATGTTGATTTAATAGCTTCAACCCAACTCTAGACACAAATGTATCCTTCAAAAAGAGATAAATATCAGCAATTCAATATCAAACCCAACAGTCCACTCATAGAACATATATATCAAGGTAGTTGACATAAATGAGCAAGGCAACACCACAAACCAACAAGATAGGACAAACAAACTAGCAAGGTAGCACCAACAAAGTAGCAAAGTGACACAAGTAAACCAACAAGGTGGCACCACAAACCAATCAACAAGCAAGAAACAAGCAACGACAAGCTCCAACAGTCACGACTGGCTAAGATGAACCCATGACAAGCAGGATAAGATACAAACATGACAATGACAAGCTCCAACAAAATCGGCTAGCAGGGATAGACTCACGACAACTGGTGCAGACCAACAACACACAAGAGGAGAGCTGAGAAAACCCTTGTAAACTTGTCTAGAAGAGCCACAACAAATCTCAGTCTCAAACTCGGCTTGGAGAAGGTAGATCACATGCATCAAATGTGCAGAGGGAGGGAGAGACCACTCCTTTATATAGATTGTAGGTAGGTAAGGTAGGGCTAACATGTTAGTCCATTTTCCATAGCTTTAGGGTTAGGTTAATACCTAACAATACAAAAATAATATTTTACCAATTAAAATATCAAGTGGTAAATTAAATAGACCACAAGTAAGTCAACAAGGTAATCAATCAAATTGATGAGAAGGGTTTCAAGATCAAGGCGACCAACTTTCTTTGGGAAGAAGTAAAATCCAATATATAGATTCGAACCAACACATCATCATAAAATTAGGAGGGACACAACTCAAGCAAATGGTTTCATTAATAAACAATAAGACAAAGTCAAAAGTCAAGTCCTTTTTTAATGGCAGTTTGTCCATATGAGTCCCACGATATAACTTATAAGCTTTTTATCATCCCAACATATGAGGAGGGGCAATTATGTGATTATGCCTTTCTTCTTAATTGCTTCTAGGTCAGATGGACCATCTTGGGAGAGAAGGTCACATATCATCTCGGCTTGGTACTCAGTTCAAGAATCTGCTTGGTCCCAGACTAAGATACCCCAGAGTACATCTAGGGGCCCTAGATCACAACTAAGGTCTTAACCACCAAGGTACACAACCAAGGATCAATCCAAGCGCTGAGTAAGGATTCCCTGGAACACATCCAAAGGCCCTAGAACACATCTAGGGATTTATGTTATCAAACTGCTTGGTCCTTGATCAAGAACCCCAACAATACACTAGGGGCCCAATTAGGGTCTTTTGCCATGGCTTTAATTGCTTGGTTCCATACCAAGAACCCCAGGAGTGTAATGGGGGTCCTAGATTACACCTAGGGTCTTTGCCATCCTCCCGGAGAATGGTTCATGCAACTGCAATAATTTTAACAAAGGCTAACCATATTGTGATGCATAAATCAACAACGTGTGTTGTTGCATGAAGGTAGAGGTGACCTGAATGAAAAAAAAGCCCCATTTCATTGAAACACTCGTAGGCCAATTTCATTGAAACACTTGTAGACCATACTTGGGGTCACCTTTATGCGCTTTAACGTGATCCTAATGCCACATTTTTTTTTGTTGAATTTTCATTGTTGTTTTCATCCAACAAAATAGAGAAGATACATAAAAATTTCAAAGATACAAAATAATATTGTAAATGTCACTCATAGTAGAGGATAACAATTGCTTTGATAATAGTTGAGGATAATAGGCAATTTAAAAAAAAGTGTTGATAAAAAGAGGTTATGGATGTCAAAGTTATGCCCTTTTTAAGAAAGACATAAAAGGTAATCAAAGTGCCACATGGCAAGTAGAGGCTAGCCCACATGGTGATGGGTGCACAATGTGATGGTGATTGCTAAGTAAATGCTTTTCCCTTCTTTTTTAAACAATCACTTTTACAATGAAATTACTATATCAATTAAAGTTACATGGAAAAAAAAAACAAAAAAATAGTAAAGTTAATTTGTAGTGATTCACTTTTATAGTTTAAGTGAAATACATTTTACAATAAATTTATGTGATAACTTAAAGTTGCATGCTTTTTTTCAAAATGTTACTTAACGAAAAGAAAGACAAGATGTATAACAAATTTTATGAAGGAGAAAAATGTTTTTTTTCTTCGTCCATCTTCTATTTTCTTCAGAGTGCATGCTTGCCCCGAAAACCTCTTTTTTGCTTGCAAAAAACTTCAACATGGCCACACACAAAAACAAGTAAAATTTTGAAAAAATAATTCTGTTTTTTTTTTTAAACTTGATAGGATCGGGGTTAGATTTTGGTTAGTCTACCTCCAAAAATGTAAGTTTTCTCTTTGTTTCCTATTTGTTGAGATAACGTAAAACAAAAAGAAAAGACCATAGAAAAAAAAACTTTCCATTCCGTTTTTGATTTGCTAGGATCACAAAAGACACAAAACAAAGCGCATACTCATATCGAAAATGTAGCAAATCAGAAATATCAACATAAAAAATGAAACTTTAACACAATATATATATATATATATATATATATATATATATATTTTAAAATACCATAATTAAACTTTATACATATGGAACTGACAAAAATGAAACTTTATACCTCTGGAATTGACAAAAATGAAACTTTATGTAAATAATTGTTTTTTTTTGTTGAAATGAAAAGTGTTTTCAATTGAAAGCAACACTCCAAAGGAAATGGAAAAACTCTCTCAATTTGGAAATGCATATAAATAATAAAATCTAGAAATCCTTTGATGCATGCAATGGCACAGGTTCAGGATCTCGATTATTAATGAGAGGGTCTTCATATGAGCTCTGATACCATGTTCAATAAATAGGGTATTTCTACAAAGGTCAAACACTTTAAGCAACCACACACAAATAGATAAAAAAATAGTACACAAGTGTATTACGTGGTTAAAACCCTCAAAGAGGGAAATGATCCACTACCATAGCGAATGTGACCACTTGAGGCAATATATTAATGCAAACTGATTTTTATTTTACATATGAGTTTCTCACAATCAATCATCAACAAATAGTTCTCCATGCTCTTTAAATAGAGAACATGGACCAATCAGATGTTAAACTATGGATCAAGATAGCCGTTAGTATGGAGGAGAACATGAACCATATGATCACTTGATCTCTAGAACATATCTTGACTATTGGATTCGATAACTACAAATGCATGCTAAACGAACCCATTAAAGAAATACACTTTACTTAAAAACACATTAGACCAAGTTGATAATGTTGGTATATAACAACAATAAATAATAATTTACAGACATAGAAACATACACATAAGATTAACAATATCCATCAAAGCTCACATTTCATTAATGTACAATAATCATACATGACTCTCTTATATCAATACAATACATGAGCCCTCATAATATAGCTTTACGATGCTCATAACAAGATGTCCAATATAGATAATTAGTACAACTATATCCATAACTATCTCCACAATATCTCCATAAATATCTATGTGATATCCATCCCTAAGTTCTCTCACTGTCCTCATCTTTGATAATACTTATACTTCTAGAATAAGCCTACTTTCAATAATATAATGTCATCATATCACAAATTCCTTCATACTCCCCCTTACTGAATACTTATGATTCAATCTGAATGCCTTGAGTTGTCTTCATCATCTTTTGTCTTCTTCATCTTCATTTGTTTCTTCAATTGTCATTGTCTTCCTATATCAACATGAGTTATATCTTTCTTTGAAAATTCTAGATCTTGAGGCAATCATTTAAACTACATCATCTTCATATCAAATATTTGTTTAGCTTACCCTTGACCTTTTCATGGGTTTTCTATGGGTTACCCTTCAACCATTACATCATACCTAGGGTTTTCCTCAGCTCACCCTCACGGGGGATTCACCTTGTTGACCAATATATTATCACGTTCATTCATAAATAGGGTTTTTAAATTGTGAAAAATAAAGTCAATATAATGTAGGTATTGACAGGGGGGATGTGGGGTCACACATTTAAAGACTGACTGACCTACTAGAGGGAAGAATTACTCCTATTGACCGAAGGCTAAAGGACTCCTATTCTTTTTTCACAATCGCCGATCGATAAAGAGCTCAAGAGAATCACCCACTTGTGTTTTGCGGATGATCTCATGATTTTCTGCAGAGGGGAGGCTTACTCTGCATCGTTGGTCAAGGATTGCCTTGTAAAGTTAAAAGAGTTGTCGGGCCCAACCCCGTCAAAAGTAATCTATTTATGTGCGGTGTTGCATGTGGTATAAAAGATCAGATCATCAATCTTCTGGGGTATAACGAAGGTAAGCTTCCACTTAGGGGGTTTATAGGTATTGGGGGTTATAAAAAGAGTATCTAGAAAAAATAGGGGTTTATTTTATTAGAAATATGTATTGGGAGGGGGGTTCAACAAAAAGATTTTGGGAGGTATTTATCAATATCTAGTGAAATTAGGGGTATTCTTTAATATCCCATGAACGAAGGTGCTATGTTACATGTTCACTGAGTGAAGACCCTGTGCTCACCCTTAACCATTACAGATTTGAAGTGGTTTCATCTTATCATGAGCATTCATTACAATAAGTGGTTTCGGCTGACCACAAACTTGCGTCTATCATTACAAAGTGGTTTTTGGTTTACCACGAATCAATACAAAAGTACTCATGATTCATTTGACTCAAAGAAATAACTTAATAAATTGACAACTCTTCCTAAACATGTTTAACTTTAATGAGAATTGACTCTTGGAGGACTAACTAACTTGTTAGCACTGAGAGTCACCCTCAGACTGCTAGAGGATAAGTCCAGTACCCATTTGATTTAAATGATTAAAACATGTTATACTTGGTGGATCAACAAGAGAAGAGTAAAATGGAGTGAAACAAATTGCTTGCAAATGCATTCTATTGGGCATGGAGTCATATGATTATGCAGATCAAAGGAAATCATGTTGCCTACCAGACAAAAAGCTTATGCAAGAAGGGGTAAAAGAATAGAAGGTGAACAAAAAAAAGAATATCCACTTAACGAAGACCTTTTCTGAAAGATACATAAAATAGTTCTTGAACAATAATCAATGATTAACATGCAATTACCACAAATCCTTTGTAGCGCATGAATCCATTGACCAAATGTAGCTTTTGATCTTCAAAGTCTGTACATATTACTCAAACAAGATAATAAGAAAGAATGGAAACAAGAGAAAAAGCAGTCTGGTATCACAACTTTCATTAATCTCTAATGGAAGAAATGCCTACAACACATGCCCTCATGCTTACAAATACATAGATAAACTGCCCCTGCATCTCTCTCAAGCTCTTTCCAGTCTTGAACTCCACCCTCTCTCCTTCATTAAATAGAAAATAACATCCAAAATATGCTTAGGAGGTCGAAGTCTATCTCTTTCATTGGATTATGGGCCTTGGAGATAGGTGGCAACAATCAAAGAGACAAAAATCCAACAAATTGCTAAATTTTAGGAAGTTGTTGGAAGTCATTAATAAATATGTTGCCAATTCACTACATGAGGTTTTAATGGAGCTAAATCTTAGATGCAAGTGTCCTTTAACATCTAACTGATTTTTGAAAAGTCATTCGAACCATCCTTGACAGGTGGCAACCTCCAAACAAGGTGGATTTATCAAACTGTTAGAGTTCACAACGCCTATGCAGGATGCGCTGCGAACTTTTGTGTAGGTGATGCTTTTATCTTTTCTAAAAAAATATGAAATGGGTCAGGTTGATTTTTTGTTCGGAAGTCAAACACATCATGTTTTTCCTCGATACCAAATTTCAAAAGAACCCAGATCATGATTCAAAATTTATGATTAAAACAATACTCTGTTGTGTGCTAATTGCTACAAACTATTCCAAATTACCAGTTCACAACGTCGACACTTCGAAATTTCCTGTAGCATCCTGTTTCGTGCCAAATCAACTTAACTGATGCCAAAACCAGGCAAGAAGCCTTGAAAAGCTCTGATAAACCTACTACAACCTCTGAGTTATGAAAAATGTATTCCAAAACAAGTAAGCAATCATAAGACAAAAAATGTTTCTTAGGGCTTTGCTGCAAATAAGTTTTACAGTATTGCAAAGGCTAAGATGTAACTTGGAGCTGGAAGCTTGGAAGAAATGATGATGACAAGGCTGAATGAAGTCTTAAATAGCCATATTTCAAAGCAACTGTGCAAAACAAAGAGTTGGCAACACTAGTTCGGTTTGCAACATGTAAAATCATGTAGCAAGATAGATCTCTTGATGACTAAAATGGTTTGAAAATGATGGAATTTTGAATATCAAGTAATGGTAGCTAGCATATGATTTTTACCCCTTGTTTCATAAAGTTGAACCATCAACCTTCAAGTGTTTAATTTGGCACCAACCGTTCTAGGAGAGTTTGCAGCGCATCTGATTTATGACTTGACAAGATACTTTAGGTGGTTGGATGAATGTTTAAGACCCTCTAGACACTTGTTTGGATGACAACATGTGATGGTGACCTTTACTTTCCCTCTTGTGATAGTAATGACAACCACCATCATGACACCAAGACTAGACAAATGTATTTGATTAGCTTTAGACCCATGGTTAAAAATCAATCACCTTGATTTATTTACCTGAGACATGACTCAAAAATTTTGACAACTTGTACATCTTTGTGTTAACATTTGGATCCACAAGGGATGAAGACCTCCCTGTGAGGCTCCAAGAACATTTGCAGTTCCAGTGCCTTTATCCATTGTATTTCTGCAAATCTATAACCCTACTTGTTCATAATGTAAAATAATTTGCCAACCAAACTGAAGAAAAACCGTTGCACTAGTGTCTCCATTGGGCTATGGAGTCATTATTCCTAATCTATTGCAAATCAATAAACTAAAAACCACATGCTCATGGTGTGAGCTTATTTATGTACAAATCTTATTTCTAACCAAATGAAACTTGCTTTGCTCATGTATATACAAATTTCCAAAAGGATCGTTCAAGAAACATATTGCTTGACCTGCCCTGCTGTTCACTATTGAAAGTATGAGAGGAAAATAGTAGGTATAATAAAAATTCAATGAACAACTGGTACCTAATATTGCAAACATGTAGCATGCCAAAACCTATAGCTCTTGGAGTTTTGGATAACAAGGACTCTATCCAATATGCTATTGGATCATGGAATTCATGACAAGATATTTCCAGCTGATCCAAAGGACAAGATTGCCACTATGTTGAATCCACTACATGAATAGCACTTTTATCCTCCTCATGCTTCAGTTGAAAACAAGATGATTTCCGAGTATCCTCTGCTGGTAATACTGCATCATGGACATTAACCGCCATATCTACTTTTCCCTTCAAATAATCTAGTCCATGACTATCATATATCTTATGTTCAAATTCTCCAGAAAAATAAAGAATTAGCTGCTTATGGTCTTTAATATTATTTTCCTCATAATCATCAAACAAAGAATGATCATTGTAAGTTATGGTTTGAGAAGTATTTTCAAAGTCCTCTTGAATAATGGTTTTTGTTTGTTGAAAAGAAATAAGATTTGCATACTCATTTTCATACTCGCCATAAATAAGCAGATCTTCAAAAGATGTAAGTTCAAAGACCTGTTTATCATCCTTCTCTTCAATCATAGGTGAAAACACATCATAAGAAACCTCTTGAAAGACTCGAGGAAAATCTTCTACAACTATTTATTCATGAAAAGCATCATTTTCATAACTATCATATGATGATGTGTACATTTGTTCTTTGGCATATTAATACTCAAAAGAAACAACTTGATCTTCATAAAAAATTGGAACAGCCTCTGCATCATAGTCAAAACTGCTAGAGACATTCGGGTCAAGGACAAATCTGCTTACAATGTTGCTATCACCAACATCCTTATCATTAAGACAATCATTAGACTCTTCTTCCAAAACTAAATAACTAGAGAAGGTTTTACATGGGGATAACTCCTCTACATGCTCAATAGTTTTTTCTGCTTCATCCATATAACCAGAAGAATTACTAATTGAATGTTGGATGTAGAATTCAAATTATTTACAACATTTTTCAAAAAGATCAGTCGGATATTTTTTTTTGCAATGATGATGAAACTGGTATGAAACTCTTGTAATGATGAAATACTCGAGGGAGGAAGAGATCTACACTAGTCACAGGATTTTCCCTCCAAGGAGTATCTAAACAACTTGATCGGGACATCTTCATGTATAACTTTCAATTTAAGCATGCACTTGTGAAAATTTTATAAGAACTCAACTGACACTTCCATATCTTCTCCTCTAAACCTAGGAAGAGGACCTTCCCATTCACTTTTATCAGGCACGAGATTTGGAAAACCAGATATATTTGAAAAATCACAAAATGCATACCTCTGAGCAAATATCTTGTCCAGAAATGGACAAGATATTTGCTAGAAGATTACAAGATATCTTGTCCAGGTAGAAGATTACAATCAAATTAGTGTCCTGCTCTTGTCTACCATCAAGAGTTGGATCTATTTATGTCGTTTTCCCAAGGAAGATCTTCAAATTTGTCCTCAGCAACGACGCCAAAAATGTTAGCACTGAGAGTCACCCTCAGACTGCTAGAGGATAAACCCAGTACCCATTTGATTTAAATGATTAAAACATGTTATACTTGATGGATCAACAAGAGAAGAGTAAAAGGAAGGGCATCAAACTGCTTGCAAATGCATTCTATTGGGCATGGGGTCATAACATTCTGTAGATCAAAGGAAATAAGGCTACCTACCAGACAAAATGATTATGCAAGGATGGGTAGAAGAATAGAAGGTGAACAAAAAGAAGAATATCCACTTAACAAAGATCTTTTATGAAAGATAGATAAAAGAGTGCTTGAACAATAATCAATGATTAACATGCAATTACCACAAATCCTTTGCAGCTCATGAATCCATTGACCAAAGACAACTTTTCATCTTCAAAGTCCGTAAATATTACTCAAGATAGATGATAAGAAAGAATGGAAACAAGAGAAAAAATATTTTGGTGTCACAACTTTCATGAATCTCTAATGGCAAAAATGCCTACAACACATGCCCTCAGGCTTACAAATACACAGATAAACTACCCCTGCAACTCTCTCAAGCTCTTTCTAGTCCTAAAATCCACCCTCTCTCCTTCATTGTATAGAAAATAACATCCAAAATATGCTTAGGAGGTCAAAGCCCATCTCTTTCATTGGATTATGGGCCTTGGAGATAGGTGGCAACAATCAAAGAGACAAAAATACAATAAACTGGGAAATTTTAGGAAGTTGTTGGAAGTCATTAATAAATCTATTTCCAACTCACTACATGAGGTTTTAATGGACCTAATATTAGGTGCGGGTGTCCTTTATCATCTAACTGATCTTTGAGAAGTCATTCGAACCCTCCTTGATAGGATGCGCTGCGAACTTTCCTGTAGGTGGTGTTTTTATCTTTTCTAAAAAAATATGAAATGGGCCAGACTAATTTTTTGTCAGCAAGTCAAACATATCATGTTTTTCCTCCATACCAAATTTCATAAGAACTCATATCGTGATTCAAAAGTTATTATTAAAACAAGATTCTATTGTGTGTTAATTGCTACAAACTGTCCCAAATTACCAGTTCGCAACGTCGACGCTGTGAACTTTCCTGTAGCATCTTGTTTCATGCCAAATCAACTCAACTAATGCCAAAACCATGCAACAAGCCTTGAAAACCTCTGATAAACTTGCTACAACTTCCGAGTTATGAAAAATGTATTCCAAAACAATAAGTAAACAATCATAAGACAAAAAATGTTTCTTAGGGTTTTGTTGCTAGTAAGTTTTACAATATTGCAAAGGCTAAGATGTAACTTGAAGCGAGAAGGTTGGATGAAATGATGATGACATGTCTGAATGAAGTCTTTAATATTTGAAAGCAACTATGCAAAACAAAGAGTTTGCAACACTAGTTCGGTTTGCAGCATGTAAAATCATGTAGCAAAATAGATCTCTTGATGACTAAAATGGTTTGAAAATGATGGAATTTTGAATATCAAGTAATGGTAGCTAGCATATGATTTTTACCCCTTGCTACATAAAGTTGAACCATGAACCTTCAAGCGTTTAACTTGGCACCAACTGTTCTAGGAGAGTTTGCAGCGCATCTGATTTATGACTTGACAAGATACTTTAGGTGGTTGGATGAATGTCTAAGACATTTTGGACACTTGTTTGGATGACAACATTTTATGGTGACATTTACTTTCCCCCTTGTTCTAATAATGACAACCACCATCATGACACCAAGACTAGGCAAATGTATTTGATTAGCTTTAGAACCAAGGTTAAGAATCAATCACCTTCATTTATTTACATGAGACATGACTCAAAACTTTTGACAACCTGTACATCTTTAAGGTGTTAACATAACTCATGAACTTTGTATGGGAGATATGGTTTTACATTTGAAGACTTGACCCTGTAAAATCCTTTTAACATAAAAACAACATTTTGTCATTCATGGACACCTATCCAACAACAATGGACTTGTATGTGAGGCTTTGATATTTCTCGATTCTAAAACTTGTGATGATCATGATTTGTAAGGCCACAAACACTACAAGGATGTAAGTTCTAATATTTGGCTTTTACATGCCTTGTTCTTCCATAGTGACTGCAACATTCTTGTTCCTATTTTTGAACTTGAAATGTTGTTGCGGCTGCTGCTCTTGGTTCGTTTCTTTTTCTACTACTTGTAGATGATTCACCTATTATCAATGTTTCTGCTTTCATGAATTTGATAGTTGTATTGCTTGTTTTGACCTTCATAACAAAGGCCTTCATTTCTTGGTCTTACACATTTGTATGGGCCTCTGGATACCTTGACCATTCTTTCCTAAACCTTTGCCATCATAACCCATATTATTCACAAGTTTTGAACCTATTTCCTTTGTGTGATTTTCAAAGCAACCTAGTTCATCACCTTCAGTAAGAGATTCAACTTTAGAAATATCATCAGGATCATCATCATTAGAATCATCATTTGGAGTCTCAGAACAAGAGAGAGACATGTACATCAACATCATCAACCAAAAAAAAAGTATCACATGATCTATCAATCTTCTGAATTAGAGCACACGTATCATAGATTGCATCACATTTTACTTTCTCTTTTTTTTTTATCTATTTTACTTCATTTTCGAGTGCTAACAAAATGTTTTGTTTTGTCAATAACTCTTGTTGCAATGGTTCTATCAATTTGTCCTTTTTGATCTTGAATTTTAAAAATATCATCTACAAATTGATCTAGCGATTGCAACTTTTCTTCTAATGTGTTGATATGTTGTGTAGCAGAACTAACAAATTCATGATAAAGTTCATTATTTCGTGTTTTGAATTTTGCAACTTTTCCAATTATGGAATGATTTTGTTCCTGTAACCTGTCTATGTAAAGCATCTTCAAGATCTTGTTGTAATAGTTCAATTTCCTAATTAGCGTTTTGAGGTCTTTTTTCTCCTTTGCCTATTTTTAAAAACTTAATGATTCACGCTCGGTTGTCAAAGAATGAACACAATAAACACAAGATATTAGGTTCAACAGATCATACACCCATCTTTCAAATACAAGAATGATAAAGGTTTCAGATAACAACGATCACACACCTTTAATCTTAACTTGTCTTTACTCTAACTTTTCAAAGAATCCATTACATGATCATTGAACTCATTTGATCAAAATACCCTACCACTCATCTCACACTTTACATATGACCAATATTAACTCTTTGAAAAATTTGGATTCACTTCAATAACTTAAAACCCTTGCTTTGAATCAAGATACTCTCACTAAGACCTTTACAAACCTTTTATTACATTGACTCCCACTTTTTAATGCACTCTCAACAAGGCTTGGCTAAAAAAAAACCTCAATTGCATAACTCTCTTGACTTGACTTGAATTGAACTTTTAAACTTTTACATCATTCTATTTCTCAATGGAAAAAATTAATTATTATTTCGTTTACCTCCATACACATTTTGAAGCAAAAATAAAAGACAACCAATATTTAACCTCTCCTACCATGGCTCGACGTCTATTGCTACTATCCCCTTTTTTTTTAAAACCCTCCATCACACAAAATCAAACGAAATTAGGGAATTCTAGTGTTCTCACATAAATCAAACGAAATTAGGGAATTCTAGTGGTCTCACATTGGTGTGCCAGAGTGCTATTGCCACGGGCATGCGCTACTAATACTCACCTTCACGACTTCAATCCACTTCATTGTCCACTATTCCTCATACCAGATGCCACAATACATGCACAGAGACAAAAGTCGCCCCCTCCATTTCAAAATCTTCCAAACCTACAATAGCGTGCAGATCTCTTTACGTCACATAGGATTCCATTGGCTTTGGCAAAAAGTGTAGATCGCATTTTTTTTTTCAATTTTATATTTTTTTGTTTGTTTGTTAGGCCTGCGCCACACTAATCTTTAATATGGTTAGATTTTTTGTCATTGCAGGTTTCGAATTGGTGACTTTAACGTCACGGAGTGTTTTAACAGCACACTCCATGACATTAAACATGCGCTGCTAATACTCACCTTGGTGACTTCCATCCACTTCATTGTCCACTATTCCTCATACCAGATGCCTCAATACATGCACAGATAGACAAAAGTCACCCTCTCCATTTCAAAATCTTCCAAACCTACAATAGCTTGCAGATCTCTTTACATCACATAGGATCCCATTGCTCCAGCAAAAAGTATTGATCACATTTTCTTTTTCAATTTTACATTTTTTGTTTGTTTGTTAGATAGCACCCGGTCTAAGCCATACTAACTCTTAACATGGCTGGATTTTTTGTCCTCACAGGTTTTAAACCGATAACTTTAACATTACGGAATGCCTTAACAACACTCCATCACTGACTATCCTACACCTCAAGGACACTGAGTCTTACATTTTTACTCCAACCTTTTGCATTCCACTTTCCCTATTTGTCACAATCTCCTTAACTTCCACGAGTTATGGTGAAAGAACGAGATTGAAACATGACTTATGAATTCTGTCGTGACTCGCTTAGCAAGGCTTCAAACGGTTAACGGTTATGGAAATACTTCTTACATTTGGAATTGGAAAACAAAATACTTGAGAATCCGATCAGATGAACCTGATACTCTTGCCAGGTTAGATCTTTGCACTGCTAAAGCCTTAAATTTCTGTCTTCAGAACCATGGTGGTCAAATAACTCCTACCTTCATCTGCTGCAGCCACTGCGATATTGGGTGTTGGAACATGGAAATTTATTCCAGTTAGATTTCTTCCCAACTACCTTTGCAACACCAGTTGAGCTTGGAGTGATATTTGTCTAGCACCAATCCTTCGTAAATGGATCATCTACTGTTTTCTATGTAGCTATTGTTGCATGAACAATTGTCATAAGACCGTATTCAGGCTCCACTGTCATCTAACACACAATTGTCACTCGGGGAAAAAATCAATAAAGATAAATCAACATTATACTCCTTTATACTTAACTTCACATAGAATTCACGCAAATCTAATCTAGAAATGCTAAGCGATTTCTCAAGAAACGTAGACTACATATCAATCATGCCATTACTGAGAGTTCCTCTCTCGTGTAGAGTTTTCTACAGCGCCTAGCTTCACGCTCGCTCAGATATCAAATTTTGGTATATACCAGCAATAAACAATCATTTACACACACAAAAACATACCCATAAGAATAACAATATCCATGAAAGCTCACATTTCATTAATGTATAATAATAATACATCATTTTCTTACATCAATACAATACAATACATGATTTTTTGTCATATAGCTTTAAAGTGCTCATAACAAGATGTCCAATATAGATAATTGATACAACCATCTCCATAATATCTTCATAATATCTTTAAGTGATTTCCATCCCTAACTTCTAACTTCTTTCATTTTCCTCATCTTTGATCATACATAGACTTCTAAAATAAGTCTACTTTCAATAATATAGTTTCAATCATATGTATCAATTATTCCTTCAATATTATCATGAAACAAGTATAGCATAATATAATAATTGAAAGAATCAACACCATACATAAGTCATGACAATTCTTATAACAACCTTAGATATTACAGTATTCACAAGTACAACAACTAAACTTACAACAAACACTAAGCCCATAATTTTTTTGACTATGGAGCTATGGTTAGACAATGCATATGCTTCCAAGAATCTCATAAAAATCATCAACAACCGAATGAAAAAAGAATTTGCATAGCACAAACACATGGATAGAGTAATGGATGAACAAATAACATCCTTTTCCATTATGGAAAGATAATGAGAAAATGTGTTTTTTAATTAAACATATCTTGACATTTCGATCCCACCCAAGGATCATCTTTAGGAATTTTTAATAAGCTCAAAGGAAGCTAATTTCTCCCATCTTATTAATAAGTCAAAGGTAACCCTAAGTTTCTTGATGAGTTGTCATCATGAGTTGGTTCATAATAGGATAAACCAAGAAATAAGGAGAACCAACTCATTGCCACACCTTATTAATATAGAGAATTTCACTAGAGAACTCATTGCCACCACATAGAGAATTTCAAGTTATGCAATAAAGTCTACCAAATTTGTCACATTTGATATTTTCATTAGTGTTAAATTTCTCATCGGTTTAAACCCTTATTATTTCAAATACTTTTCAATATGTAATCCTTGCATCAATTTTTTTTGCATTTTTCTACGTTGCCAAATTTTCTTAGGCTTTTGTTCTTTGGCACACTACTTGTTTCTTGATCTCTTATCTTATTTGGTCTAAATCACATATTTTGTTAAGGAATATGTACTTCTTTTGCATATTCCTTCCACTTTTGATTTAAATAGTCTGCTATTTGTTTTTTGTTCTAATTTTTGTGATTTTAGACTTGTCATTCTCTATATGTCTCCTTTATTTCCTATATGGTTGTTAATCAAGATAATGTCTTTTTAGCATCCAAGGAACTCCTTGCAATATGATGTAGCCCCCCTCCCCTCCTGGGGTTCTGCGACCTCCTGGTCTCTGGATCTTTCCTTGTCCTGAGTCAGATTGACTCTTTCGGCTCCCTTTTGAACCCAAATCAACACAGACCCCTTCTTTCTTCTGTGTGCAGGTTCTGTCAAACCCGCGAGCTATTCCTGCACGCTTCCAAACACTAAGGTTCAGGTGTTAGCTCCTTCTGCGATTATCCCCTTCTTCACATGACCCCGGGCTGTGTCCTTACGCAAACGCGTGCTTACGGGCGCTAACTCCTTTCCCCTAGCCCCTCCCTTTCATGTGAACTTGGGTATATTCTCGCGTGACCACACGATTACCTGTTAAAGCTCACAGACCTTCAATCCCCCAAAATTTTTCGGGACTGTCGATCTCCCGATATTAACGGTACCTCTGGATTGACGGTTCCGATCTGTCCTCTCCAAATCCTACAGATCAGATCTGCTTCTTCTGAATCAACGGACATGATCTATTCGCAGTTTTGAAATCTCAAACCCTCGCTACCTCCATATGGAAATCTTCCGGAATGGAAGATCCTTTGACACCTGTCCCTTCAAATGTGCGGCCAGGATCTCCTTTGCGAATTCGGCCTTCAGGGATCTCAAATATCAAATCCTTGTCACTGCTGATTGGTTATCTTCTGGAGTGGAAGATCTACTGACACGTATCCTCCCAAATCTACGGTCCTGCTCTCATTTCAGGACTTGGCCTCCTTAACCAGATCAACGGTCCTATGACTCCTTCCTCGATCAACGACTGAGATCTTCTCCGGGTCTTCGGACCTGTCCTTCCTTCGCTTTCCTCCAGAGTCCTAGATCTGGCGTCGCGTGTCCTCCTTCACATCAACGACTCTCATCGTTTTCGGGACTTCGGCCTTCGACGTTCTCAAATCTCAACAACCACAAATCTCCGAAGTGAAATCTTCTGGAGTGCTAGATCTTCTGACACCTGCCTTTCTTGATCCAACGACTGTTCAATGGATTTATAACAGAGTGAATCTCTGTCCTCCACGTGTCCCTTCGCAAATCAATGACCCACGTTATTCCTTTGGGACCAACAAACTTTAATTATTTCGGCCTTCGACGCTTCAGAACTTTCCAAAACTTCTTTCCATAAAAACCCCAGAGTGCAATCCTTTGAATTCCACGATCTGGTGACACATGTCCTCTTCGAAATCGATGACTATCATTCACTTCGGCTGTTCGGGCTTCGACGATGTCAAACCTTTCTCCTTCGTGTTCTCCCGGAGTGACTTCACCTGGAATTCATGATATTTCGCCACACGTCCCCTTTCTGGATCTGATGACTCAGATTCTCTTCGGGCTTCATGATTCGGTAGTTTCAATTCCCCATCTTTTCTCATAGCTCACCTGGCTGTTTAAATTTTTGCTGCTGCTGTGCGTGTGCAACAACCTCCTCACAGAGCATCAATACTCTGCTTCCTTCACCCACTGTCTACAGGCAAACTACTGTTTGTGATACCATCTAATGTTACCAGGTCATCCCTTTCACCATCTCACCCTTTTGTCTGTTGCCTGCAAACAAAATAATGACCTCTCTCTTCTTTCTCTTTCGCCTGAAATCTACAGATGAAAATCATCTCTAATACCACCTGATGCAACCCCCCTCCCCTCCTGGGGTTTTGCGACCTCCCGGTCTCTGGATCTTTCCTTGTCCTGAGTCGGATTGACTCTTCGAGCTCCCTTTTGAACCCAAATCAATATTACACAGGCCCCTTTTTTCTTCTGTGTGTAGGTTCTGTCAGACCCACGAGCTATTCCCGCACGCTTCCAAAACACTAAGGTTCGGGCGCTAGCTCCTTCTGCGATTAGCCCCTTCTTCACATGAACCCGGGTTGTGTCCTTGCACAAATGTGTGCTTATGGGTGCTAGCTCCTTTTCCCTAGCCCCTCCCTTGCATGTGAACTTGGGTATGTTCTCACGTGACCATGCGATTACCTATTAAAGTTCATGCACCTTCAATCCTCTGAAATGTTTCGGGACCATCAATCTCCCGATCTTGAAGTTATCTCTGGATTGACAGTTCCAATCTGTCCTCTCTAAATTATACGGATCAGATATGCTTCCTATGAATCAACGAACGATATCTATTCACGGTTCCATAATTCGGGGTTTTGAAATCTCAAACCCTCGCTACCTCCATATGGAAATATTCCAAAATGGAAGATCCTTTGACACATGTCCCTTCAAATGTGGGGCCAGGATCTCCTCCGCGAATCCAGACTTTGGGGATCTCAAATCTCAAATCCCAGTCACTGCTGACTAGTTATCTTCCAGAGTGGAAGATCTACTGACACGTATCCTCCCAAATCTACGGTCGTGCTCCCGCTTCGGGACTTTGGCCTCCTCAACCAGATCAACGGTCCTACAACTCCTTCCTCGATCAACAACTGAGATATTCTCCGGGTCTTCAGACCTATCCTTCCTCTGCTTTCCTCTAGAGTCCTAGATCTGGCATCGCGTGTCCTCCTTCACATCTACGACTCTCTTCGTTTTCGAGACTTCGGCCTTCGGCGTTCTCAAATCTCAACAACCACAAATCTCTGAAGTGAAATCTTCCGGAGTGCTGGATCTTATGACACCTGTCCTCTCTTGATCTAACGACTGTTCAATGGCTATCTAACAGAGTGAATCTCCGTCCTCCATGTGTTCCTTCATAGATCAACGACCCACTTTCTTCCTTTGGGATCAACGACCCTTAATCATTTCGGCCTTCGACACTTTGGAACTTTCCGAAACTTCTTTCCATAAAAACCCCAGAGTGAAATCCTCCGAAGTCCATGATCTGGTGACACATGTCTTCTTCCAGATCGAAGGTTATCATTTTCTTTGGCTATTCGGGCTTCGACGATGTCAAACCTTTCTCCTTCGCGTTCTCTCGGAGTGAGTTCACCCGGAATTCACGATCTTTTGCCATGCGTCCCCTTTCTAGATCCGACGGCTCAGATTCTCTTCGTGCTTCACGATTCAACAATTTCAATTCTCAAACTGAAACTCCAATGTAAATTTCCCTGGAGCTCGCGATCTGGTGACAAGTGTCCCCTCTGCATATCGATGACTCTCGGCTCTTCGACTATTCAGCCTTCGGGTGTTTCGGTGTTACACCTCCACCTCATTATGGATCTCACGACCCATTGACACATATTCCTTCCTGATCTAACAATCCAGATTCATTTCATCCCTTCGGCTCTTCGGGCTTCGGAAGTTTCACTTCTCTATGCGCTCATTCCTTCCAGAGAGTTTCCATCCGAAATCAATAGATTTCCGCCACGCGCCCTTCCAGTTGATAGACGGTCCCAAAAGGCTTCGGGACTTCGGAACTTCAACAAGTCCATTCTCCCGCATATACACAACGCTAAAGCTTGTGCACCTTCTCGTGATCAGACGACGACAGATCCTCTATGCTCAGATTCAATGCTTGAGATCCGTTTCCTCCTCTGTGCTTCCTTATGTCACTAGACGTTGATCTAATGGTCCAATCTCCTTTCCCACAACCAATCTAACAGTTGATGTCGCTCCTCCTCTTGAGTTTCCACCTTCTCCCGACTTAGAATATTT
Source organism: Picea mariana (assembly GCA_032191745.1). Lineage (NCBI taxonomy): Eukaryota > Viridiplantae > Streptophyta > Pinopsida > Pinales > Pinaceae > Picea > Picea mariana. The sequence continues at coordinate 60,093 of JASDQU010371646.1, forward strand.
TGAAAGTGTTCAAAGCTCTCGTCCTTTGAACTTTCTCCTGTGAACCTGGCTATCTAGGGTCTCGCTTACGCTCTTGAACACGTTGTCTCTTCTGAGCTTTAGGACTTAGAATAAGTCCACTTTCCATGCACTCCTTGCGTTATTCCTTCTGAGCTTGATCTCCTCGAATATTTTTATCTCCCACACACTCCTTGCATTTCTCGGATTTCGTCAAACTTAGATCCAAAGGATTTCTTCAAAATAAATTCTTTTCGCCCTCCTGGCGATATACTTGCTCAATGCACACCTTGCAGATATATTCCTTATAGAGTGTCTAATAAATCTGTGAGTATCTTCCTCTGATACTCCTTTCCTTGAACTCGTCAAAGAGTCCTCTCTGTGCACACTTGCACCCGCTCGATGCCCACTAGGCAGAGCTCTACAGATTTCTTAGTAACTTTGGTTCTCTCTGAACTCAAAAAAGAGTTCTTCATGTGCACTCCTTGCACTTTTGCTAATGAAGGTTCAATGCTACCTCTCCTAAGATTTCCTGAGGTTAAATCACCTCTATCAACACACTCCTTGTGGACTGTGTGCACTCCTTGCACTCAGAAACTCAAAGAAGAGAAACAATTGAAACTTGTTCAATACTTCACTAGTTCACACATTCATTTCATGAAATGCATAAAAACATAATAATGAACACAAATACATAAACACACGATATGCAGGAAAAACTTCTTTGCTATTATCGTTGTGTGTCTATATAGATGTTTTACAAAAACTGGACTGCGACAGAGTCCCAGTTCTCTCAAGTTCTCCTAATCTAACTCTATCCTGAGTTCTGCTCCTAAGACCTCTCTACCCGAGATCTCTTTCTCAAGTCTCCTTAATTACAAAGCGAGGGCTATACGAGCTTATCCTCTTCATCGCCTTAGTGCTATCACTATCTCAGTTACGACACCATACTCTTATAACTACATTCCATAAATGTTTATCCAGACCTGTCTTCGATCTGGACCTGCTACAGGAAAACATTTAAGGCAACTCTACCCACTACCTGTACAAAGGCATGGCCTAGCATTTATCAACCTTACAACACAAAAATACGTATTGGATCATATTTAAAAATTTAAAAATGGGAGGGTCGGTGCCTCTCCCTTTCTCCATTGCACGTCTACATGTTGGCGTGCTGGCGCATTGCTGAGGTGGAGCGATGATCCTGCATCACAATACTTAACAATGTATCAACCTCTTCATTCATACTTTCAATTTCCATTTTCTTCTTCTATAACTTTACTATTTGTTTGTCCAATTGTGCTTTCAGGTTTTCAAGACATAGCCTTGCAATTTTCTTTGCCTCATCTACTCTATTTTTTATTACCTCAATTGAATATTGATAAATCTATCCTAGCCATTATTTTCTTGAATTATATTGTAGCAAGGGAAATGTTCTTATTTGTGTTATACCTTGTTATTTATTGAAGTGCCATTCTATTTCGACTTTGTCTCCTACATTTTCCTTGACTCTTTCTCAATTATCTATTGAGTGGCCTATTGTTTCTTCCCAATAACCTATTTGACTTTATTTTTTTATTCCCCATAAATACCATTTTGAATATGTTCTTCAATGTTGTCTACTTCTTCATCATAAAGATACAACATATTCTTTCTTTTCTTGTGAATATTGAGTTTTTTTGTTCCATATGATCTATCTTCTTAACAAAGTGACGTGTGTTTACCCTTAATGAGGTATTGTATGTAGATGGAGTTTTTGTGAGGGAATATGAATGAGAAGCTACCTAGATATAACACTTGTTCCATACCCAATATGCATAAAACATGAAATAAATGGCTCTATTAGAAGAGTATTTCATTAAACCTTAGCATGGGATGATTTTCCTTCATGATTATCATTCACCGATTTGATCCCATTTCAGGGGGTTAGGGGTATGGTGTGTTGGATTCTTGAATAATGTAATTGGTGGGGGAAATTGAAAATTTATCCATACAACCAACACTTTGTTGGTTCCAACTTACTTAATGTGCTAGATTTCATGTAGAGATACTATATTAACTGGGGAAATGCTTTGCAAAATCAAGCACACACAATTTGAAACAAGTGTTAACATGCCCCATTATTATTGAAGAACTAGGGGATTAATTAGAGAATGGGTAATGGGACAAATGGGGGAAGCATTGGGTCTAATTCAAGAAGGCATGCCCACCAAATACACGTTCAATATTTTTGAACAACTGACCCAAATTCAAACATGGCCATGTGTTCCAATCCCCCCACTAGTTGGTTCGTTCTCTTTATTTATGAAAATGGAAGTGGATTTCTTATAGTAGTTATATTCTCCTAGTACCAAACACGAGACAAGAATGATGCATAATACACAATGCCTACACTTGTTCAATACAATGAATGTTTGACCACATGATCAATGGAACTCTTAGATAGAGGTGAACCTATGATTGTTGTATCCTAGTGCCATACTATGTGCATCTAGGAAAAATGACAAAAAGGGATGGTTAGGATGACACTGACACATCGTAATCCATGGTCAAACCATTGACTACTAATAACTTCCATTCATATATTTCCTTATATCTATAAACCCATCTCTAGGAGTTTAGGAATTAGCCTTAAGGCTATTATTAAACTATAACACAAGCACAAATTCAAGTGTTAGAAGTAAGTAGAGAGGCATGCACTATAGAGAAGGCCTATGTTCCCTCTAGGTCGATAACATGATAGTTTCAAAATCACAAATTTGGGCTCCCACCATACCACTACCAATGGCCCCTTATCTGCACAACCTCATCCCATGACCCACTCACTCTCCATAATGTGGTAAGATTCTCCAATACGACTACCTATGATATGAGGTGATCCAAAGTTTGGTATTTTTGTTGGTTGTTTGGGTTATCTTGTCAAAAGCACTAAAAATAGGTTGGAATAGATATAATATTGTTCCTTCTTACACTTGCTAGTATCCCTAGTGGTATAGATATATATTGTGATGTTGAGACTGATGTTGAGAATCAGATAGTTTACCCAAACTTGGATTATTCAATCCCTATCTCATGTAAATGTTTCCTTGTGCTATGGCATCAAAGAAATATATGACCTATGTATCTACTTAAAGTAGGTCCTTTTGGGTGTTTTTCTATCCAACGAGCTTGAATTGATTACTTTCACTTGGGAATCATGTGTATCCAAAGAATGATATAATCTTAGGAGGATGGTTAATGTTGGGATATTCCCTAAAGATATTTTCAATGTTTTGGGAAAGAAATAGGTCAACGTTTTGTGCAAGTAGGATATGGTCTGTAGAGTCTTAGATATATAATATGAATGCTATACAAGAAAATCATTAGTTCAACTTCGTTCATTGAGCATGATTATTTGACCCACTCCTCAAGAACTATTCATTATCTTAGGATTAGGACCTCATATCTCTAGAGATATTAATAATTTCCAAAACAACACCCATATGAATTTCTAGATCAATAACCAAGCACTATGGGAGAGAGGTGGATGGGAATGATACATAGTGGATTGGTCACTTCCCCACCCATGGGAGACAATTAATCTCGATAATAGTTTAGTATTCTTTTTTTCTTCCTCCATTTTCTTGAAGAGCATCCAACTCACTATTATTTTGTAGTCCTATCGCTCGATGGCACAACAAAGACAAAATGTACTCCATCATAAATTCCCCCTTTGTTATCTTAATTAATGAAAAAATGGCATGGGATCTTGGTTGGAAACATCTTTCTCTTCTTATTTGTTTAAGAGACATATATTTTTTTGTTCTAGGCAAAGGGAGATCAATTTTCTCCTTCAAAGGAGTCTTGAAGAAATAATGATTTTATTGTTGAATGTTAGTATAGGTCAAATACAATCTCTTGATCCATTAAATTGATCTCTCCCACTACCCATACCTTGATATATGCATATATTTTCTTTTCAAACCAATCTACCACTACCTTGATCACATTTCTCATCATATGTGAAATCCTAGGTTTTTATGCAATGTTTTCCCCATCAATGAATGAACACCATATTGTTAAGCTATCTTCCATATCACTATAGTGTTAGTTTATGAATTATCTCCACATTATAAGGTGATGGAATAACTTTATTAGAATGAGGTAAACTGCAATGTGGTGTTTACTTTTAACTTAAAAAGTGCATGGTGAAGACCTTATTCTAGAATACAACTCAAATCAATTGTAGTGTACTTAACCCCCACAATTCAAAGAATTCACATAAAATATAGTGCAAAACCAAAGAAGACAAGAGAAAATAGAGATAAATGCTAAAAAATATCTTGTTGATAAGCAAAAATAGAGAATTATATTCACTTGCCTCTTCAAGGGGGCAACCTCTAAGACAAATGCTCCAAATACAATAATGCTTCTTGACAAAGAAATACATAACCTTCTACTCAATACATAACTATCCACAAATAATCTTAACTACCTATGGGACCCTTATAATGAGGGCCAATCAACTACTTTGGGCGCCAAGCAACTAATTTGGGCCTATTACTAAAATGGACCCTTTATTACAATGAGTGATTACTAACTTATTTAATGGGACTTATTCAAGGAAGGTGACCTCATATATTAATAAATTATCTAACTAAGGGGGTTAGGGTAGGACCCTAACATATCCCACCCCCCCTTCAAAAACAACATTGTCCTAAAGGTTGGAGGATATGAAATTGTTGTAGAATTGTTGCTGGTTCCCGTGTGGCATATTATGGTTGCATATATTTCCATTGGATCAATACTTATGTGATAGTGAGTTGGAGCAACTTACACTCTCTGGTATCTAATACTTCTTTTGGCTAGAGCCAAATGGAACCTTCTTCATCAAGTTCTGGTTAGGTTGGTATGCACTTTGCAATTTGATCCCACAACTTTCTCCAAAAAAGACACATGAAAGGCTAGATGAATCTTGGAGTGGGTTGGGAGAGCCAACTTGTAGGAAACTTGACCAATGCATTGTATGATATAAAAGGGACCATAGAACTTGGGAGAGAGATTATGGGGAACTTTATCTTTGCATGACATTTGTTTATAAGGCTGCAGGCAAAGAAAAAATGATCCCCTTTGTTAAAAGAACATTCATATCTATGCTGATTAGTTTGTTGTTTCATTTGATTTTGTGACATAAACAAGTTGTCCTTGAGGATACATATAATGGCTTCTCTGATTTGAAGCATTTTGTCTAGTGCATGAACCTTGGAGGTTCTTGGTACATATGATGCGATTGATAAGTTTTTTTGGCCATAAATGACTTCATATGATGTCACTTTAGTAGCTCCATGATAAGTGGCATTGTACCACCATTCTCTAAGGGAAAGCCATTGTGCCCATTGGTGAAACTTTTCGGAGGAAAAACATATCAAATAGGTTTTAGGCACTTGTTGACCACTTCTGCTTGACCATCAGTTTGAGGATGATACACAATGCTCATATTTAGTTGTGTACCTTGGAGTTTAAATAGTTCTTGCCAAAAAATGATGGTGAATGTGGGGTCTCGATCTAAGACAATGGAAGTGGGAATACCATGTAGCTTAATGATATGATCCATGAAGGCTTGGGGCATTGAGTAAGGAGTGAAAGGATGAGAAAAGTTTGAAAGAGAGACAATCACCACCATGATGATTGATTTGTTGCTTGATTTTGGGATTCCCACGATAAAATCCATTGAAATGTATGCCCAAATATGTGTTAGGATTGGTAATGGTTGTAATGCCCCTAATATCTTTACACTCTCTCCCTTGTTTCTTTGGAAAATGTCATAGGATGCTACTAAGTCTTGGAGATCTGTTTTCATGCTATCCCAAAAGAATGAACACTTATTTATTTCATAGGTTTTATGAAAGATATAATGACCAACTATCAATGATGAATGTATCTCCTTTAAGACTTGTTGTTTTAGGGATGAATCTTTTTCTAGAACATTGCGCCCTTTATACTAGAATGTATCTTGTTTCCATGTATAACTTTTAGGTGGGTAGGGATCTACCTAAATGTGTTGGTTGAGTTTCCTTAAAGTACCATTTTCTAGCCATTCATTGCAATCCTCCTCGAGCCATCCTAGACTTGGTAATGATAAGGTAAAGAGTGACCCATCCTCCTCGAATTCTATGGATAAAGAATCAACCACAACATTCTATTTACCCTAGTTATATATGATCTCATAATCATACCCCAACATCTTGGTGACCCATTTATGTTTCTCTAGTGAAGACAACCATTCTTCAAGCAAGTACTACAAACTATGATGGTCAGTTTTGATCTAAAAATGTCTGACTACGAGATATGGGCACCAAGTCTCCATTGCATGGATGATAGCCATCATTTCCTTCTTATATGTAGGTTTTCCCAAATTGCAATCACATAATTGTTTACTGGTGAATGCCAAGGGGCATCCTTCTTGTATTAATACTACTCCAAGACCTCTCCTTGAAGCGTCACATTCCAAGACAAAAGTCTTATTAAAGTCAGGTATTGGTAATACTAGAGTAGTGTACATGAAATTCTTTAAAGCAACGAAGGCCTGTGCTGCTACCTCACTCCAAACAAAGGAATTCTTTTTAAGGAGTGAAGTTAGGGGAGCTACAATTTTTTTAAAATTTCATGTAGTAGCCCATAATTCCTAAGAATCCCCTAAATCTCTTCAATGTTTTGGGACGAGACCAATCTTTCATAGCTACCACTTTCTTGGGATCAACTTGTACTCCCTCCTAACTTACCATGTGACCCAAATATTCAACCCTAGGAGCCCCAAAAGAACATTTGGAGCGCTTCACAAATAATTGGTTGTCTCTCAAGAGTTTGAAGGACTTATCAACATGCGCTATGTGCGATTCCCTTTCTTTACTATAGATCAAGATACCATTAAAGAATACTGACAAAAAATTGTGTAGGAAGGGTTTGAGAATCTTGTTCATGAGACTTTGGAAAGTGGATGGAGCATTGCAAATGCTGAAAGGAATCACTATAAACTCAAAATGACCTTCATGTGTTCTGAAGGATGTCTTTGGGATGTCCGCCTCTTTTATCCTGATTTGGTGGTATCTTGAATGTATATCAAGCTTAGTGAAAAACTTTTCTCCATGAAGTTCATCAAGGAGATCATCGATAACAGGGATGGGAAATTTGTCCTTGATTTCCAACTTATTGATAGCCCAAAAATTAGGACACATGTGCCAAGTTCCTTCCTTCTTTAATACCATGACTACTAGTGATGAGTAAAGGCTTGCATTGGGACGTATGAACCCTACCTTTAATAAATTGTGAATGATATTTTCTATTTCATTATAATTTTGTGCAAAAGGGTAGTGATAAGGATGTATATTTGGTGGTTGACTTCCTAGAATCATGGGAATGCCATGGTCATTCTCTCCTCAATAAGGGGGTAATCCCTTTGGTGTCTCGAAGATCTAATGATTTTTTCCAAGGACTAGCTGCAATTCTAGGTGGATTTCTTGTGTTGGGTTATCCATAGCTTGTATGGCATTAAATTGGGAAATAATTCCAAAGTGGCCATTATTTAGTAACTTAACCATGCAATGAGAGATGACTATTTTAGGAGAGACTACTTGAAGCCCTTGAAGGGTGTGTACATGAACCTCTTTAGTTAAAATCATATAGAGTTATTTGAAATCCATGGTGACTAGTCCCAACGTGTGTAGCCATTCTTCCCCCAATACTATATCACACCCATCCATTTCCATGGAAAATAGATGGCTTTTGAGTTGATAGTCTCCCATCTGGAGTCTAACATTTTCGCATCTTCCCCCACATTTCATCATACCTCCATTGACGATCACGATTTAAAATTTGTGCACCAGGTGTACAAGACAATGGGCTTCTTCTGCCACTCTCTTGCGAATGAAATTGTGAGTACATCCACTATCAACTAGGATGATTATGTTTTGGTGCTTGAAGTAACACATGAGTTTCAAGGTTTGTGGAGTTGAAATTATTGAAAGCATGCATGGAAATAATTGGTTATTCATGAGAGAATGAAGGTTTGATATCCACCTAAGTTTGAGTGTTGGTGTCTTCAACTTGTAACTYTGATGTCTCTTCAATAATTATGTCTTCGGTCAGGGCCTGAGTGGTCATATCAATTTGGAACAATTTGTATTCTTTGCACTGATGACTTGGAGCATATTGTTCATCAMAATTATAATAGTGTCCTCATCTTTGGTGATCTTCTCAGAGATAACCTTTGTACTTTCAAGGGATGAGTAGGAGTTATGCTTGGAGAAGTACGTCGAGGAGGATGAGTGCGGTTAATGAAGGTTGTTATTTTTGTTTGTGCATTGATAAACATCTCTACTTCTAGGGCCATCTGCGTCACTTCCAACCATGTAGTAGGACATTGCATTCTAACTTGTTCTTGGATCTTCTCCTTGATGCCATTAATGAAACATTATTTATAGAAATAATCTAGTAATTTCTTTGTATCAATAGCTAAAAGCTCAAAGGATTCCATAAATTCCGTGACTAAGCTAATTTGGCGTAACTTGGTAAGCCACCCCAAATAATGGTTATCTTTCTTGAAACATGCATAGACAACTTTAACAAATTGACTCCAAGTGATATTAGCCCACATATTCTTTTTTATGCCATTCCCACCATTGCCATTATTATAGATCTAGATATAAGATACTTTCCTTGAGTTCCATAATGTAATCAATAATTCCATGGAGGGACAATTAATGTTCCATATAGGTGACCCTCCCTATCAGTTCAAAACCATCAAACTTGTTTAGGTCCACCTTAGGAAAAACTACCATATGTTATTATCCATTTATCTATTGTTGTGTGGGCCCAACGAGGGTTGTGGGTGGCTAAACATTCCCAAGTTATAAGTTTCTTCCTAGTGTGGCTCAATTTTCTGTGTAGTCTAGTGGTTTTCTTTTTGTATACCCTGAGATGACATACCCATTAACTTCTTAGTTAATATATTTTCGAAGTTGTTGAAATTCTCATCTATCTTCTTATCCAACTTTTGATCCAGCTTCTTATCAAAGTTCTCATTAAACCTATCTATGTCGTTTTGAATTTTCTTAAGCTGATATTCCATGTAGTCCAACTTGCTTGTAGTAGAGCGATGTTCATGTTGTCTAGAGAAGTATGAGGTGGTTTATAGGTACCTTTCATGGGTGAACTCATTGAAAAAGGTTACTTGGTCCTAGGGACAAGGGAGTGTCGGGTGCTATAGATCTCTGATATACGTACATCGTACAACAATAATACTCAATTCAATAAATCAGGGCACTAACTAAGGAGGGTCAATTGTTCCCTGAGGCATAATACTAGACTTCCCAGGTACTAGAGAGTGATCTCCTTGAGTGTTGTTCTTGGTGTACTATGACAACAAGATGACCAATTGGTTTATCTAAATTTGGTTTCAGGTATACCTAGGGGACTTCCTATATACCCTAGGTTATGTGGAAGTGATATTCCATATATAGGTACTGTCTGATGTGGTACTACTCGAAGGGGTACTCATAGGGGTTACATTGATTTCCGACAATATGATTCCACTTGTATTTCCTACGTTCTTTCCCTAATTATAGTTTTCCACACTAAATGATGGATCACTATATTATTTAAAGATGTTGGAACATGTATCTAAAAAAATAAAAAAATTATGAGCTTGCTAACACAAAAAGGCTCCAAAGATTAYCAGAAAATAACTTGTGCAAGGTAGGATTTTAGGCCGAAAATGTAAATACTCACAACTTTTTCTATACTTCTCGGATAGGATATTATAAACCCAATTATGAAATGCCACACCTTCTTTGGATCTATTGGAATTGGTTTTACTAAAATCTTTTCACTCTATCAATATATATCCAATTTGCAAAATTCACGGCCTTCTCAGAAAAACCCCTAAAAAATGTTGATTTTAAATCAATGATATCTCCACTTCCCGGATTCCATTTTGAACAATTTTTCTTTTGAAATTGGGTATTTTTTCAAGAGGAATTTAGTTCTCAATATGGATTTTCGAAATTCTACATAAAAAGTTTCATAAATTGACCTAGATGCTATCGTCCTCTTTTTTCCGTAAAAAATAAACAAAAAGAAGAAGAAAAATCCCACTTTGTGCCCAAAAATTATACCACTTCATGCCCAAGAAAGAGCTCTGATACCACTTTTAGTGTACTTAACCA
>JASDQU010371646.1:70311-83246 GCA_032191745.1 Picea mariana
ATGGATTTTCGAAATTCTACATAAAAAGTTTCATAAATTGACCTAGATGCTATCGTCCTCTTTTTTCCGTAAAAAATAAACAAAAAGAAGAAGAAAAATCCCACTTTGTGCCCAAAAATTATACCACTTCATGCCCAAGAAAGAGCTCTGATACCACTTTTAGTGTACTTAACCAAACAAATTCAGAGAATTGACATAAAATATAGTGAAAAACCCAAGAACACAAGAGAAAAGAGAGATAAACCCTAAAAAAGATCTCATTGATAAGCAAAATTAGAGAGCTATGTTCACTTTCCTCCTCAAGGGGGAAACCTCCAAGAGAAATGATCTAAATGCAATAATAATTCTTGAAAAAAAATACATAACCTTCTACTCAATATATAAGTATCCATAGAGAATTTTAACTACCTATGAGCCCCTTATAATGAGGGTCGACTAACTAATTTGGGCCTTATTACTAAAAGGGACATTTTATTGCAAAGAGTGACTATTAAATAACTATTTATTAGGCCTTATTCAATGAAGGTGGCCTTATACATTGATAAAGTATCTAAGTAAGGGGGTTAGTGTGGGACCCTAAAACAATCAACTTACCTCCTATGCACACATGTTCGTGAGATGAGTGCACTCTATCACAACATATTTTTCAAATGGGTATTTAACTTCTTCTATTGAACAAATGCCTTTTCTGAAGCTAGTATTTWCCCAGGCCCTCGACCAAACATTCATTKWTAGTGAGGGAGATGAGWATAAATACAAGAAAATAGTGAGCTACATAAATCAATCACCCATATAAGTAATAATGTTGTTTCCACTAAGTCAAATTGGCCCCACCAAAATGGACATACTTGTCCTTATCTATTTTTCTATGCATCTGTTTGGAATCCTAGATTATTTAGTCATTTGTTTTTTTCAATACCACCTTAATGTTGCTTGTACTTATGGCTATGACAAGTTATCCTATGGTAGGTTTGATTATCTTGGTTTTTGGGTTGCAGTATCTTATCGCTACCATTATTGATTCAAGAATTAACAATGGCTTTTTTGGACTATAGGTCGATTCATACAGTCAAATGCATTCCACAAATATGTATTTTCCCCATCTCATGATATCATCTTGTGATAAGAACCCATCTTCCAATTTTGTATGTGTATTATCAGTAATGGTGGTTTATTCATTAGATTTCTATTTGTTGGTCTTGAATTTCCCATTCATCCACCTTTGTAGCTTGGTAGTCTTTCTATGCTTCAGTGGGTGGAATTGGTGGGGTGTTGTTTTTTGGTCATAGTGTAGATGAAAGGAAATTTACCCTACCTACATGATTTTAAATAAATTAATTTCCCTAACTAACCATGCCACATGCCATTTTCCTATTGGCTACTATAACACCTACCTATGACATTAACTTAATATAAAACACACATGTTACAACAATACATTTTTTTTTTAATTGTATACTTTGGAGTATTATATATAAGTAATAATCAACTTCACAACACATATATCAAGACAAAATTAATTTAAAAATACATGGAACAACATAATCACTAATTCTTTACATTTAGTTCTTAATCCTTAAAATATTACAATGCAATAAACTCAACAAAATCTTCCAACATACAATCCAATTTGCGCAATACATACTTAGACAATATGCATTTCTATCCCACAATGAGTCAACCTCCATTGGTCATCAAGCGTCCTTTTGCTATCATCTATGACATCATTACAATATTTTTAATAGGGCGCTAACAATTCCTACATCAAGTTAACAATACCCTTTTCAATATAGCAAAATTTCCTCAAATTATAAACAATATAACAACTGAAATAACTCTCTTTTAGTTCACTATGACCCTATCCACTGTGCTGATCATTCATCTTGAAATAATCAATAAAAAAAGTTATACACCAAACTTAATAATGATCAACCAAGAATACACTTCATTCAATGGTTTCCTACATAGAAAAACCTCTTTCAGTGCCCCTTCTATATGCATGTAACCATCCAGATTGGAGAAGGATTACAATTGATTCAATATTCAACTTATAATTATTACATTTTAGAAATATCAAGTTTCAATAATACAAAGTAATCAACCTACTAGATGGGAATCAAGAAGAAATTTCTAAAATTAAAGTAGAGACAATCAAATAAGTCAAAATATATCTTAAACACACTTTATATAAGGCTACTAACACTCTAAATAATATCCCATTATTCCCTCCTAAAGAAGAAGAAAACAACTATAAAAATCCAAGACATTTTCCTAAAGAAACTCAAATATGCACCTAAAGACCAGACCATGGGTTTCTTAAAGGACACTGGTGCTTAGTGTTAAAACACACACTAACACATAGAGGGGGGCCTGGGGTGAATCAATGTTACCTTTTTAAACAATTCGTAATAACTTTTTAATTTTATTAATCGCCACAATAGATCAATAATGGACTTGTATTCAAAATCAATTATATAAATATAATTAATGAGAATTACAAGGCTTATAAAGAATAATCTGAGATTGTGAAGGACACCAATCCTCTTTAGAGCACCAAATCTTGGAGACACAAATCGCCTTCTTCATGGAACCAACCCTAGGAAGCACCAACTCCCTTGTTTTTAGGGCACCAACCCTAGGAAGCACCAACTCCCTTGTTTTAGGGAACCAACCCTAGGAAGCACCAACTCCCTTGTTTTAGATATTTTACTTAGTAAAGGATATGAATCCTTCCTTTCTCCTCCCTTCCACCCTCACTTCATAAGTATCATCATTTTTTCTTCTTGGACTCTGCTTCTGCTTTTGATCTTCTGATATGGACTACAAAGACACTTTCTTCTCACCATTAAATCTTGTTTATATAGTCTTCCAATTGGAGTGAATTTGAACCATTGCGTCTTTTGACAATGAACCATTGTACCATTTCATTTAAATGATAATATTAAACTTTAAATAATACCATTTTTTCTTTTTATTCTTTATTGATAATGCTCACGATTTAACTCTTCTTTAATCATGATTGTGTATCAGTTCATTAGTCTACAGATCTAGAATTTTTGTGAATTTGAGTCTTAATCAATAAGCGCTCCCTTCATACCAAAATTCATGTGAGTGCAAGCTCGAAACCACGATCTTATCCATTCCAAGCATTGTTATGTTAGATCTTTCTTCTTCTACCCCTATTCTTCTACATGGGACCGTATTCAAACGTCCAAGGGATTATTTACTTCTATCCCCTTCAACTTCTTTACCTTATCACGTGACCGGTGCTAGAATCAGGTTCTTCGGTAATTTATCCTTCTAGACTTCCGAACTTTGCAGTCATTCAATCCTCCTAGAGTACATTTCGCCGAAGTGTGTATACTATATTCACCAGTAGATCAGATAGTCAATATTTAATATTTCGTTGGATGGACGATCCTGACTTATGTAGAGGCTTCAAACAAATCGACGGTCATGACTTAATCTGCAATTGAGTGGAAGGTTCTCGTTCATTTTAGGACTTCGGTGTTTTGGTACTCTGACCTTTGCAGTCTTCCAACTCTTCTGGAGCAAATTCCACTAGAGTGCATATTAGCACTTCCCTGCTTAATAACCTTCACATGTCCAGGAGCTAGGACTATGGGCTTAGGCGAACAATAGCTCCCTCTTTCCAGGTATTAGGATATTCGTGACTCTGGGGCTCCGGGCTATTCGAAATATGAGGTACTTCAATCCCTCTGGAGTGTTTACCTATCGAATAAGTCATAAAGTTGTGGTGATTGCTTGCTGTTAGTTGTTAGTACACCTTACGCTATACTTCAATTGTACTCAATTGAATGATCGAAATATATTCCGATGGATCTTAGATCAACGACTAACATCAATTCATGACTTCGACCTTCAACGCTTCGGTTACACTTACATGTTTCAGACTTCTTTTCACCGGAGTGGTTAGTGCTGGGGTTGACCACCTTCTTTCCTTTAGTGTGATTTGACGGTTCAAAATTTCCATTCCAGATCGATGGTTAGCACTTATTTAGTGACTTCGGGATTTCATGGATTCTTATTTTTTTCCAGTAATCACCGAAGTGGCGAAGCTCCAGAGTACCAAAGATTTCTATTTCCTGCTTGATCCAACGACTGGAATTTGACTTGAATTTTCTCCATGAGATCTGACGGCCGACGTTTACTTCACGATTTCATAGGTTTCAAGACTTCGTGTCTTATAGGGTCCGCTTATCCTTTTCTTCCACTTGATTCCGTCTGACGATTATGATAGATCCAAAACTAATCTAATGGTTGTTGTAACTCGATCCTTTACAAGGGATTCTTCTGTGTAGGCTTAGGCTTCTGCGTGACCTTCTACTTTTTTCTCCTGAGATTTGATCTCATCACCTACACTCTGTTGACATCAATGAAAATATCATACCACTGTGTCCAACATTCTCCCCCTTTGACATTGATGGCAACCTTTTCTTTGAAATATTTCTGTTGTTTTATCAATCTCCCCCCCCCTTTGACAACAATGACAAAAGGGATCTTTCTTCGCTCCACTTGTGGCTAAGATCCCCCTATCCATGCTCATATTTTCTTCTTATGCAAATTTTATGGTTTTAATGAGGTATGTGAATTACTCCCAATTTCCGTCGAAGATTTTCAAAGTTACTCCTGGGAAAAGGTTTTGTGAATATGTTTGCAATTTGTTCTTTGGTGTGCACATACACTATTTTAACCACTCTTTGAGTAACCTGATCTCTTAAGAAATGGTATTTCATTGGGATGTGTTTGGTTTTATAATGCATTACTATATATTTAGAGATACTTATGGCACTAGTGTTATCACAATTAATAGTAATGGGATCATCATACCTTATTTGCAAATATTCTAAAGTTTTCTTCACCCAAAGAACTTGTGTGCAACATGATGCATCAACAATGTATTCTGCCTCTGTTGTGGATAGTGATGTGGATGTTTTTTGCTTACTTATCCATGCTACCAGACATTTTCCTAGAAAGAATGCTCCTCCACTGGTGCTTTTCCTGTCATCTATACTACCATCCCAATCCGCATCAGTGTATGCATTTAATGTAAAGTTTTTTTCTTTTGGATACCATAATCCAAATTCTAAGGTCCCTTTAAGATATCTGAATATTCTTTTTACTGCTTTTATATGAGTTTCCCTAGGTGCAGATTGAAATCTTCCCACTAGTCCTACAACCTGTATGATGTCAGGTATCGTTGTTGTTGAATAGAGAAAACTTCCGATCATTGATCTTAGTTTGATCTACTTTTGGTGAGTCATCATCTAGGCTTAGTTTACATCTAGTGACCATGGGAGTATTTACTGGTTTGCTGTCTTCCATTTGGAATTTCTTCAACATTTCTTTGATATATTTGGTTTCAGAAATAAATATTCCTTTTTTCTAATTGAGTGACTTGTAAACCTAAGAAGAAGGATAGTTCTCCCAACATAGACATTTCAATCTCTTCTTGCATTTCAGTTGCAAATTTTCTACTCATTATAGTCAGATTACTCCCAAACATGATATCATCGACATATACTACCACAACAATCATATTTTGATCTTCAATTTTGATATATAATTTGCTGTCAGTAGCCCCTCTCTTATATCCTTGTTTTTGTAGGTACTGATCTAACCTTGAAAACCATGCTCTCGGGGCTTGCTTAAGACCATATAAAACTTTCTTTAGCTCTTTAGCTTGCACACATAGTATTTATTTTCTGTTAGCATGAATCCTTCTAGTTGTTCAACATAGACTTCTTCGAGAGTTCCATTCAGAAATGCTGTCTTGACATCCATATGATAAATCTTGAAATTCTTGAAACATGCAAATGCCAAGAACATCCTGATGACTTCTAGTCTTGCTACTGGAGAAAATTTTTCTTCAAAATCAATACCTTCTACTTGAGAATATCCTTTGAAAACTAATCTGGCTTTGTTCTTTATAATCTCCCCATTTTGATTTAGTTTGTTCTTGAATATCCACTTAGTTCCTACCACATTCTTGTCCTTAGGTCTTGGAACTAATTCCCAAGTCTAGTTCCTCTCTATTCGGTCAAGTTCTTCATTCATTTCCTTTGTCCATTTTTTACTTTTGATGGCTTCTTTAAATGATTTAGGTTATATCATAGAAAACATTGCATGTTCTGAGTCAAGTGTGAGTTTCCTTCTTGTTTCTCCTCTTGCATTTTTATCTCCAATGATCTGACTCTCATGATGATTCTTTTGAACTCTTTTCAATGGATCTTTTGGAAAGGGTGTTTCTTCATTGTCTTTTTCATCAGTATACGGTTCATTTTACTGTGTTTCATTATCACCATCTTCTTGCTGATATTCTACATCATCATCTTCTTGCTAAGATTCTTTATCAATTTTTGATATGTCTGGGATATGGTCTTATTTAGTTTTAGATCATCTATCTTTACATTGGCACTTTCCACTATCTTTAGTAGTCTAAGATTATGACATTTGTATGCTTTCTTATTAGGTAAATAACCTAAAAATATGCCTTCATCTGATCTTGGATCAAACTTTCCTAAATTATCTTCATCATTCTTAATGTAACATTTACTTCCAAAGATTCTAAAGTGTTTAACATATGTTGTTCTGCCAAACCATAGTTCATACAGATTTTTGTCATGGTTGGGTCTCAATTGAGCTCGATTAAGTATGTGGAATGCTGTGTAGATTGCATCTCTCCATATTTTTTTTGGAATCCCGACTTCATTCAACATGGTTCTTCCAGATTCTTGAAATGTTTTTCTTTTCCTTTCCACCACTCCATTCTGTTGAGGAATCATGGGAGATGAAAACTATCTTTTGATAGCATGATTTTCACAGAATTGATGAAATCTTTAGAGGTGAATTCGCCTCCATTGTTTGATCTCAAACATTTAATTTTGAGATTTGTTTCATTCTCTACAAGGGATTTGTATGTTTTAAACTTCTCAAAATATTCTGATTTTTCTTTTAGAAAGTATACCCAGGTCATTCTTGTGTAATCATCAATGATCAAAATAAAATAATGTTCACCATAAATACTTTTGGTTTTGGTAGGTCCACATAGATATGTGTGAATAAGTTCTAATGGTTTTGTTGTGGAATTCTCTTTTGTTTTGAAACTAACTCTTGTTTGCGTCCCTCTTTGACAATGTTTACAAATAGAATCTGAAGGCTTAACAACTTTTGGCAGATCACTTATTGCCCCCTTCTTGTTGGATTTGATTAAGTTTTCAAAGCTTAAATGTACCAACCTTCTATGCCATAGCCATCTTTCATCTTCTTGAATTAAACAACATTTTTCTCCTTCATCTACATCAAGGATGTACACATTAATAGATGTTGCTGGTGCAACTACTACTAGCTTTCCAGTATCCTTTTTTCTGATATCATATTTATGAGAATCAAAGCTAAGTATGTGACCCTGAGCACATGTCTAACTTACACTTAGGAGATTAGGATTGATATTTTCTACCAGAAGTACATCTTCTGCTTTGGTCTTGTTATTCCCTACATTGACAATGCCTTTTCACAGTGTTTTGGCTGACATATTATCTCCAAAGGTTACTTTTCCTTTCCTTTCCTTTTTTAATTTGAGAAATTGTCTTTGATCTCCAGTCATGTGTTTGTAACATACATTGTCTATATACTATTGACATCCTTGGTTTCTCACATATAGGGCTACATTGCACTTTGTTTCTTTTATTTATTTTTTCTTCCATACTTTTTTATTGTTGGGAATATATATCTTTTTGACATACTTTGACAATGTACATTCACTGGCTTCATGTCCATAGTTATTACATTTGAGGCATTCCATTTTGTAATATTATAATGGACAAAATGAATTATAGTTTCTTTTATTTGTATTGGACTTCTAACTTGTTTGAATTTTTTTTGGATTGTTCCTTCTATAGGATTTACAATGTACTGCTTTGTGTCCAAAATTATTGCAAGAATAACAATATCCAATGAAAATATACTGATATTTGTTAGAGGGATTTATTTTTGTGATTAAATTCTTCTTGTCATATTTTTATTTAGTAGGGGGTGTTGATTTCTGTTTATTTGGGACGGTCTCCAATGGAATCATCCTTGCCTTATTATCTTCTCTTCTTAAGGGGATTTTAAGAGAATCTACATAACTATTGGTCTTTTTATAGATCCTTGTGATGTATAAGTTGAGTCTTGGGTGTATCCCAAACCAGTCTTGTTGTTTGGTGAACTCTGACTATTGATTATTTCATCCAATATATTTGAACTATTGTCAAATTTTGATCCCTTATTTTCTTTCTCAAGTTCACCTTTTAGCAACTCAATCTCAACTTCTAGCTTCTCACATACTTGTTCTCTATCATTGAGTTGTTTTAAAATGACTTCTTCAATTATATTAGCTTCTAGGAGTCGGGACTTCAAATCATTGATGATATATTCGAATTCTTTGATGGTTCTTGATGCATCTATTTCTCTTGATTGATGTGATTCTTCAAACTCTTGAATTTGTGCCCTCAATAGTTTTTTCTTCTTTTTATACCTTCTTAGATCCTCTAGAGCACTAATCAGTTCTTCTTCTAGGTCTACTTCTCCTTCAAATTCAGAGTTTTCTTCATCATTATTTTGAGTGTTCATTCCCATAAATAAAAGTTTTGAATCTTCATCTTCACTTTCTTCAGAAGAGTTGCTATCCTCTTTGGTGTAGAGATTCTTCTTTTGTTTGTAATATTTCTTTTTGTTATTTTTCTTAACCTTCTTATGTTCTTTTTGATTATGAGTTTCTTCATCATCACTATCCTCCTACCTGAGATATGTACATTTGTTAGCAAAATGTCCAACTTTTCCACAATTGAAGAATATCAGAGGAAACTTCCCCTTGTATTTACCAGTCCCTTTCTTGGGTTTCTTCATAAAGTTAGATACTTCTTCATCATATATCTTTGATAAATATTCATTAGGTACATGCTCCTACTTCTTCCTTGATTTTGATGCCTTGAAGGTTGTTTCTCCTTTTGCTAATTTTTCTTGTCCTATTCTCATCTCATATATTATGAGGATCCCATCTAGTTCATCCACTGTGAGCTTATCAAGATCTGGTCTGTCTTCAAGGGTAGAAATTTTGGCATCATACCTCATAGGTAAGGATCTCAAGATATTTTGGACAATTGGTTTGTCTTTATGTTCTTCTCCTAACGCTTTAATTGAATTGACAATTGCATCAACTCTTTGAAGATATTCAACTATGTTTGTAGTTTGGCTTCCTTGACATTGTTGTCTCCTTCAAATATGACCTTCAATTTGTCCCATATCTCTTTTGTTGACTTACATTGCATTACCTTTATAAATATAGTATTGGTTAATCCTCCTAGAATTACATTGTCTGCTCTTGAGTGGACATTGCATAACTTCTTTGCAACAATACGAGTAGGTGGAGTAGATGGTGTAGTATAACCACTTTCAACAACTTTCCAAACATCGCATCCAAGGGCCATGAGATAAATTTTCATTCTCACACTCCAGAATGCATAATCATTCCCTTTGAACATAGGTTCTTTTTTGCAAGACATTCCCTCTTGTTGATCAATTGCTTCGGAATCCACCTTCCAATTGTTAGACTGTGCATAAGGCACCCGATCTGATACCAATTGTTAAAACATACACTGACACTGAGAGGGGGGGGGTGAATCAATGTTACCTTTTTAAACAATTAGTAATTAAATTTTTATTTTATTAATCACCACTATAGATAAAAAATGGACTTGTATTTAAAATAATTATATAAATATAATTAACAAGAATTACAAGGATTATAAAGAATAATCTAAGATTGTAAGGACACCAATCCTCTTTAGAGCACCAACTCTTGGAGACACAAATCCCCTTCTTCATGGAACCAACCCTAGGAAGCACCAATTCCCTCGTTTTTAGTGCACCAACCCTAGGAAGCACCAACTCCCTTATTTTAGGGAACCAACCCTAGGAAGCACCAAATCCCCTCTTTTAGGGATTTTACTTAGTAAAGGATATGAATCCTTTCTTGCTCCTCCCTTCCACCTTCACTGTATAAGTATCATCAGTTTTTCTTCTTGGAATTTGCTTCTGATTTTGATCTTCTGATCTGGAATATAGAGACACTTTCTTCTCACCATTCTTTCTTGTTTATATATTATTCCAATTGGTGTGAATTTGAACCATTGTGTCTTTTGAAAATGAACCATTGTACCCTTTCATTTTAAATGATAATATTAAACTTTAAATAATATCATTTTTCCTTTTTATTTTTTATTCATAATTCTCATGATTTAACTCTTCTTTAATCATGACTTTGTATCAGTTCATTAGTTTACAGATCTCAAATTGATTTTAATTCGATTCTTAATCAATATGCACTCCCTTCATACCAAAATTCATGTGACCGCGAGCTCAAAACCATGAGCTTATTCATTCCAAGAATTGTTATGTCAGCTCTTTCTTCTTCCGCCCCTATTCTTATACATGGGACCATATTCAAATGTCTGAGGGATTATTTACCTTTAGCCCCTTTAACTTATTTACCTTATCATGTGACTGATGCTAGAATTAGGTTCTACGGTACTTTTTCCTTCGGTAATTTCGACCTTTGCAGTCATTCAATCCTCCCGAAGTACATTTTTTCGAAGTGTGTATACTGTATTCACTAGTAGATCAGATGAACAATATTTAATCTTTTGTTGGATGGAAGATCCTGACTTATCCAAAGGCTTCAATCAAATCGATGGTCATGACTTAATCTGCAGTTGAGTGGACGATTCTCATTCACTTCGGGACTTTGGAATTTCGGGACTCCAGCCTTTGTAGTCTTCCAACTCTTCCGGAGAAAATTATTTCAGAGTGTGTATCAACACTTCCCTGCTTAATAACCTTCAAATGTCCAGAATCTAGGACTATGGGCTTAGGCTAACAATAGCTCTCGATTTCCCGGTATTCGACTATTCGTGACTCTAGGACTCTGAGCTATTCAAACTATGAGGTATTTCAATCCCTCCGGAGTGTTTACCTATCGAATTAGTCATAAAGTTGTGGTGGCTACTTGTTGTCAGTTGTTAGTACACCTTACGCTATCCTTCCAATGTACTTAGTTGAACGATCAAAAGATATTTCGATGGATTTTAGATCAACAACTAACATCAATTCGTGACTCTGGCCTTCATTGCTTCAGGTTGTCGATATTATGGTAGCTATGGGAGGTATTAACCTCCACATGTAACCCTGACAAGAATAGAATATTCTGGAAATCAAGAAGAAACCCTAAAGCTTTGGACATAACCCTAGAAGACAAGTTGGCTAAAGAAAATAATTAATATTGAGTATTTAGCCTTTAGAAAGAGAATTCGGCCCAAAAAAATAAGAAAGAGCAATATAAATACAGGATCCCACAGCTCATTTGTACACACACAACTCGCAACTGCAAAAATTCAGTAAGTGCATAAGTTTGGAGAGTAGTTGCAGCTGTAGTTACTGCAACTAGTATTTTTCGGTTTTAGGCTTGGACTTTCTCTTTCTTATGGTTTGGACTTTTCTCTTGGTATGGTAGCTCTGGAGAGTGGTACACTACCTTGATTGGCTTTTGGATCTAGGTTTTTCTTTCATAATTATTCTCTCTGTCAAGGTTAAGGTGCTTGGGGGTGGCTTCGGCCTATGGTTGGGTGACAATATTTATATATTTTCTATGGTTAAATGAGCACACCTAGTATTTATAACAGTTTATGGGCCCACTCTATCTTTGGACAGTCTAATCACTGGAAGATAGATTGGGAGGATTTGCTCAGTTACAGTTGCAGTTGCAGTCAAAGTTTTTGCTGCAACAACAAAACGCTAACGCTCGTGTTGAGGCACCTTAAGTGAAGAGATTGACTTAATTTATGGATAGCCTAGTACGTCTTAACCTAGAACACCTCCTAATATTTTTAGTAAGCTAAGATGCCAAGTTTGTGTTTTTGGTCAAAGTCAAAGGTTGACCAAGTCAAAGAATTCATGACTTACTTTATGAAGTCAAAAAACAAGTTAGAAGGGGCTTTTAACTTCAGAGCATGGAAGACAAGGATTGACCCCATCCTTTCCAAGAATAAAGTGTTGGATATTGTGAAAGGAAAGATCGTGAAACCATAGTTTAAAGAAGGAAAAGAGAAGGAACCTCAGAATGTTGCAGTTATGAATAAGTTCAAGGAAAATGAAATCAATGCCATGAGTATCATAGTGGAATCTGTAAAAGACTACTAGATACCCTACATCTCTCATCTAGACTCATTTAAGAAGATGTACGATGCCCTAACTAATCTCTTCTACATCAGAAAAATTGGACAAGTAATGAATCTGAAGAATGAGCTTTGTGACATGAATGATGATGAAATCATAACATCATACTTTGTGAGAATATCTCAGTTAAAAGATCAAATACAAGCTATTGAATTAATCATTTCAAGGAACCAGTAAATATAGTACTCAACAGCCTTCCCAAGACATGGGATGCATTTTTTGCAAGCATGAACACAAGAATGGAGTATCTCATATTTGAAGAACTTTGGACTTGCTATGCACAAGAATAATCAAGGATTAGCACAAAAGAGAAATCCCAAAAGAAATACAATGATCAAGCCTTCACAACAAAATTCAATAATTTCAGAAATAAGAGGAAGTTTGGCTTAAGGAGGGAAACATACGAAGCATCAGTTGTTGAAGAAAGAGAACCCTCAAAGAAGGCCAAGCAGGATAATTTTTTTTTTCTTCTTCCAAGTCAAGGTAACAATATTCTTCAAAGTTCTTGTACATACCATGTTTACATAGTTTCTGTACATATCTTGCATATCTGTTTCTTAGAAGATAATATGTTCAAGTGAAACAATACCTATGGAAGAATAATAGGATAAGGATTTCTATCACGATGACCACAAGTCAAG
>JASDQU010371647.1:12433-23610 GCA_032191745.1 Picea mariana
GGCATGCAAGAAAACTTCTTCCTTCAGTGAACAGTTCAAGATTAATAGTTCTGAACATGCTCCAACCCCTTGACATCCAAAGATAAATACTTTGGTGAGCGACCTGAGACAGCTCCATATTCTCAATTAAGATTACTAATAAATGAGGAACAAAAGTATCCCTAAAGCACTTACAAGTGTAGTTGTATCACAGAAGCACTTAAGAAGTGCATCAGGAGCAATCAGCTGAAGCTCATTTCTGTATTTAGCAGCATCCTGTCAATAGTGTCATCTTACTCGGTGCCAAAGTAAATCCAACCTCGATTAGCTCAGGTTAATGAGTATTGGATTCGACAAGTTTTACAGTGTTTTATTTTATTATGTTTTTTAATCATTTATTTATTTTGTCAAATTTGATCAGAGATTATGGAAAAAATATTTTATTCGGTTTTTCAATCATTCACTTATTCTGTTAAAGTTGATCAGAGATCCTAAAAAATTTTGTCCATGGTGATAGCTGACCCTATAGAATAATATACTTTATAATTCTATATACTTTATAAAAATGACCATTAATTAATAAATAGACGTCAAAGCAAAACTGAAAACTATAATCAGTCACACGGAGGTACTAGTAAACGGAGGGATTGATCTTACTGGACTCTCAGCTTCTACGAGGGGAGAAAGGACATCTTTTCCATCACGCACACCTGCAAGAAGCCGGTGAGTAGCATAACGTTCCAGAGCAATACAGAAGCAGAGAATGGGTATAGTTAGATGATGGAGATGAGGTTGGCCAATTTCACTACGCCGCCAGAGTTAAGGGCACCTGAACTATGCAAGCTCACTTCTGACCAAACCACCTCGGCTCTCTATAGTTTCAACACCCCCAGATTTAACACGACTCTGTCCTTTCTGAGATTGGACTCCGATGGAGATCTGAGAATGTATACTTACTCGCCCGGTATCGAATTGAATACATGGGATATTACATACCAGAAATTTGGCTGTTGGCTAGGAGTGCATGTGTGTGGTCTTCCGAGGAAATGCGGAGGATTTGGGGTTTGTGAGAAGGGTCAATGCGTGGCCTGCCCCGAAGTTGACGGCTTCAAAGGCTGGTCTACTAACTGCTCTCCCCCTTCTCTTCCTAACTGCAAAGACGCTTCTTCCAACACTTCTGTCGATTTCTGTAAGGTGGTGGGAGCTGAGCATTTCTCCAGCAAATATGTGAATGTAGAGCGAAATGGAAAAACAACATTAGAAGAGTGCAGGAGGAGGTGTTTGAATGATTGTACCTGCAAGTTATCTTTCAATATGAGTCGACTGCAGTGACAGCCATCGACTGCCAAATGACAGCAGGAGGACACTGACAAAGGCTCGATCTGCACTGCATCGACTGCATAACTTTAATAAATTAATGTTTAAACTTGAAATCCCATGTGTTGTTCCAATTTGCAATGAATGCACATGGAAGAATAGATAAATGGCATTTATGAAACTATAATGAAAGCAGTAAGAATTGGCCTGGGAAGAAGCGAAGCCGACAATAAGACTTCAAACTTCCCAGCCAATCAAATTGTGACAAATTCATAAATTTTTTATTAAAAAAATTACGTATATAAAGTTCCTATGTTAAACATTAGTTTTTTTACAAAAATTTGGAAGTCAACTTTCAACTAATTGAAAGTCAGCGATGAACTCATCGCTATAGTCCCTGCCCTTGGCCTTCCGGCAGGGACTAATAAGAGTAATTCTATATCTTGGTGGACATATTGTTTTGAATTTCTAGATTTCCTTTAGTAAGAGTAATGCTATATTTTGGTGGACATTGTGTTTATTGTTTTGAATTTTTAGATTGTAGATTTTTGTTGTTTTGAACTTAATTATTTGTTGTTTTGAACTTATTCATATAATGGAGTGTTTGTACTCTTGAATTTATTGAATATTGTTTTAGTATAAGTGGATGTGAAGTTTTTGTTGGTGGTTTCTATACTTTCAATGTGTAGTTGTAGGTTGTGATTACTTGAGTGTAGATTTAAACCTTGAGTTAAAACTTAACACAATGTTAGAGTGGATAAATCTAAAATGAGTTTCCATGGATGCAAAGTGTTGCTAGTGAGGAGTTGTTGGAGGATTTTAGGGGAGTGATTCTCAAGTTTTAGTGATTGATGTTGATTTGTGTTTGTGAGAGGCACAAGGCTTTGTGATAAGTTGTTGGATGAGATGTCTAGGGTTTCTAGTGACTCAGAGGTTGATTTTGACTTGAGATTGAGATTTTCCCTTAGGATTGGCTTGTAGATTTATTTTTATTTTATGGTCATTGATTTGTTTATGCTTTTAAGGTTTGTAGTGATGAGTAACTTTGGTCTCCAAACTATCATTTGTTGGTGGGTGCTTTCAATTTTGTATTATAGAAGTGCATGGAGAATAATTTATTGGAGTTGTTTTCATTTGGGGTTTTGTGAAAGGAAAGGTGGCCACCCTTACCAATCTTGCATAGTGGGTTGAGCATAACAAGGAGGTGACCAAAGTGAAATGAATCATCCTTGTTTAATGAAAGACCATTTGTTCCTTTACATAGTGTAGAAGAATGTGACAAAAGACATGTCTGATGCTTTAGTCACATTGTGCTAGAGTGTGAGTATTTCTTTGAAGATGCTTTTGAAGAACAAGCTTCTAGCCACATGCACAAGTGACACAAAGATAATGGCCGATGATTTGATGAAGATTATTAAGCTTTGAGATTAATCCTTTGTTATTTGAACCAAGGTGGAAAATGAGGAATTAGTGTCCATTGTTTTAAATGAGTTCTCCTCATTGTGGGTGTTGAGTATGTGTTATATTCTTTTCACAACTAGCTATAGTGTCTGCTCCATTGCTTCGGACGTGTAGGGGGGGCGATAGTTCCCCTGCACAGAGGTTCAGGGGAAGTGCCTCTGAGATTTTTTGCCTTGGGAAATGTGTTGTATTTTTGCTTTGTTTTTTGTATCACCTCGATTTTGGTGTCTATTGTTGAAGGGTTTTTTGACACATGGTTTTTTTTGATGGTTTTTTATATTTTTGGTTAAAGAATTAGGGTTGTTGACTAATCCAGGTCACTGGGTTAGGGTTTTGGATGTTGCTAGCTCCTATATGTATATTGTATTGTAAACAATGTAACATTATGAATGAATATAGAATATGTTGGTTTTCTTGGTTTGGGTTTTCAAGGGAAAAATCTCTGTGTAATGTTTGTATTTGCCATTGTATATTTTCTATTCTTTTATTGAAAATATGTTTGAAGTAAACAATTGTACAAGGTTAAAATCTAGATTTGGTATCAAAGCTTTATTGTCTTAAGGGGGATGCCTTTATGGTCAAGAGTTTGGCTTGAGATTGTGATAAGCTTTGTTATAGTGAGAGATTTGTGGTATTGATTTTTTAGGTGAAAAGAAATGGCGAGTAGTTTGGAAATGGAAATCAAGAAGTTGAATGGGAAAAGTTTTGAGATGTGGAATCTTAAGATGGAAGATCTGTTGGTGGACACATATTAGTGAATCACGATAGATCCATGTATTGCACCTACAAGAACTTCAACAAATAACTGGAAAAAGTTGGATCGAAAGGCGAAGAGCACAATTCGATCATGTCTCTCAGATTCAATGTTACTGAATGTGTCAGAGGAAGCTACAACCAAAGATTTATGGGATAAGTTGGGGAAGTTGTATCAGTTTAAGTTCTTAGTAAATAAACTTTTCTTGAGAAATAAGTTGTATAACCTGAGGATGAGAGATGAAGATTTGGTGGCAGAGTATTTAAACGCCTTCAATAATGTGGTAAGTCAGTTAGTATTTTTTGAGATTAAAATTTCATATGAAGATAAGTGTATCAATTTACTGTGCTCTTTACCAGACTCGTGAGATAGTCTGGTTGTGGCCATAGGTAGTAATACAACTGCCTTGAAGTTTGATGAAGTGGTTTTATCCTTATTGTCATAGGAGATGAGACAGAAGAACATGGAAGGACATAGCACACACATTATTTGCAAGAAGACACTCTTAAAAAAGAAATAGATCTAAGTCTTCAAGTGGGAGATCTAAGTCTAAGGGTTTATTTAAATCTCCTAGAAAGTTTGTAAAGGTATGTTGGAGATGTGGAAAGAAAAACACTACAAGAAGTAGTGTAGATTCAAAATTGAGAAAAAGAAGGGATCCGAAGAAGCTTTTTCTACAGAAGAAAAGACCTCCAAAGAAGGAGAAGAATAAGGAGAAGGGGATGTGTACTTGGCTTCTTTAAGTACACATGCAGATCATGAGGCATGGTTGGTTGACTCAGGTGCATTATTTCATATGACTCCCCACAGGGAGTGGTTATGTGAATATGAAAGGTATGATGGAGGTAATGTTTTCCTAGGTGATGATTCAACAACTAGAATCATAGAAAGAGGAAAAGTCAAGTTGAGACTCTTATATGGAAAGATTAGAACACTACTTGGTGTTCTGCACATCCTAGGTTTGGCTAGAAATTTGATTTTTGTAAGTAAAATTGACGATGTAGGGGTAAAAACAATATTTGAAAAGGAACCCTACAGGATGGTTCGAGGAGCAATGGTGTTGCTAAATGGAGTTCGGTTTGAAACTCTGTATAAGCTGCAAGGAAACACTATTAGTGATGGGTGTAATAGTTCTATTGTTTCTGATATTAAAGTTGAAGAAGAAAAAACTCCTACAGTCTCTAGAGAAAAAGTTATGCTGTGGCATCAAAGATTGAGGTATATTGGAGAGAAGGGTTTTCAACTACTACATGGTAAATGTATGGTTGAAGGTATGTCTAACTACTCTTTGGATTTTGATTTCTATGAACATTGTGTATATGGGAAGCATAATCGGGTAATATTCCCCTCTGGTGCAATGAGGGCATAATTTTTTTTACAACTAGTTCATAGTGATGTGTATATGGGAAGCATAATCGGGTAATATTCCCCTCTGGTGCAATGAGGGCATAATTTTTTTTACAACTAGTTCATAGTGATGTGTTTGGACCTGCGTCGGTTCCATCATTGGAAAAATATGTGTACTATGTCTCATTTATAGATGATTTCTCAATGAATACTTGGATATATTTTCTTAGGAAGAAATTTGAAGTCTTTGACTGGTTTAAAGAGTTTAAGACTCTTGTTGAAAATCAAACAGAGAAAAAAATTAAGGTGTTGATGATAGATAATGATAGAGAGTTTTGCGTGAATGAATTTGAAAAATTCTGTAAGAAGTGCGGTATAGCAAGGTAGAAAGCTACTCCATATACACCTCAGTAGAATGGAGTTGCAGAAAAGATGAACATGACATTGATGGAAAAATCAAGGTGTATGCTCAGTGGTGTTGGGTTAGGGCAAGAATTTTGACCAGAGACGGTGGGTATTGCATGTTACTTGGTCAACAGATCACCCTCATCAATGCTGTATGACAAGACTCCACAAGAGGTATGGACGGGTAAGAAACCTTCTTTCACACATCTCAAGGTATTTGGTCGTGAGGCGTATGTTTATGTTTCGAAGGAAAACATGAGTAAGCTAGATAAGAAGACTAAAAAATGTATCTTTATTGGGTATAAAGATGGTTTCACAGGTTATAAGCTTTGAAACCCATAAACTAAGAAGGTTGTGTATAGCCGAGACGTGGTATTTAGAGAAATGAAGGATGTTGTTAAACAAGAAGTCCTACGAAGTAAGGAAGAACCAGAGAAAATAGAGTTTGATTTAAAAGATGATAAATCCGACTCTACAGAAGAACATGAATCAAAAGAAGATCCTTATACTCCAATATTGAGGAGATCGGTTCGAGAAAAAATACTATTCGAAAGGTATACTCCATTTGATTTCTGTTCAAATTTTTCTTTGTCTATTACTGATGATGATATTAGAATTGTCAGGGAGACGATGGATTTAGATGATGGAAAGCTCTGGAAAAAGGCCATGGATGAAGAAATGACAACATTGGATAAAAATGAGGCTTGGGATCTAGTGGAGTTGGCGACTGGAAGAAAGGCCATTAACAACAAATGGGTATTGCTGTAGCTTGAATCCGTTATGATAGAAACGAAAACTTCATGGGGATACAAATCCCCCTGTGTTTTTATAGAGGTGGTACTCCTTTTTGTTTCAAGATTTTCTTGGAATTCTAGGTTTTGAGAATAATGCAAGACTAGGAAAAACTCTGTCGTGATATTCAAAGAAAGATAAAGATTGCAGTAAAATAAAAAAAATTATTTTCAAAAAGGAGTTTCTGAGAAATGACCAGGAACCTCACAAATCACATATTTGAAAAAGATAAGCAAAATTTCCTCACATCCATCATAGTTAGAACTAAAGATTTCTGATCACATAAAATAAAATAAAATAGTCTGCACGCATAAGAGAATTTTAATATAGTAAACACATGGAGAGCTCAAGCGAAGATAATGATAGATCAATCTCAAATACTTTATACTTAAAACTCAGAGTTATAAAATACAATCGAAACTGATATCGAAATAGTTATCTTTGAGATTTCTGAAAAATATTGAGTTTGTTACAAAGCCTTGAAATTTATATGTGTTTGTCCTTTAGGACTAGAATTGGGGCTCCCGTAGACCAAAAACAAATATAAACAAGAAATAAGTTGTGGAAAGAAGATGGTGGGCGATGACATAGTAGCAAGACTTGGAAACAAGACATGAATAAGTTATTAGATTTTGGGTAAACCTTTATAGTGAAAGAAGCGAAGTAACTAGATGAAAACACTGATAAATAAAGCAAGATGTGATCATCATAAACTTACTATGATGATATATCTCTCTCGTTCACTTGCTTGCTGCTGTCTTTTTATTGTCTTTATTGACGGTTTTATAAACTGTCTCAACTACTTGGTTTTCTTTGGTTAATTTTTCGGTTGCTTTTTTAAACCAATCTTCAATGTAGTTTTTCATTGGTGCAACGTTTATTTCATGCCTGATCTTAATATTGAATAATTCATCTTCCAAGTCTCTGAAGTCATGAGAAATGACATGTATTGCTTCCTCAATATTTTGATTTTTCACGGAATAATCAACCAACGAATTGTTTATTTCTTCTTTATTATATTCAACTATGTCATAAAAATTTTCAGCTGATTACTCCTTAAATATTTCAACTTGCTCATCAAATTGTTATTTTATTGGAAACATCGAATTGAAAATTAACCTAGTGTCTTGTACATCATTTGTGCTTCCTGCCAGATCTATCTGTGTGTCTCTTGAACAATTCTTCCCTTTTTAGTATGGCTTTGCTGCATGCTTAGACAATGTTATTCAAAATCTTGATCTTTTCCTTCCAAAAAACATTTAGCTGTTTAATTCGACTTGGAGAAGACAAATCCTCTTCTCTTCTTTTTAATTTTGTCATGTTTGAAACTTTAATTCCAAATGGAAAAACAACATCAATGTAGAAGCCTTCTTCGTTCTTCAAATCAACTTGCAGATACTCATGAAAAACATGTGCCCTTGAACTGAAAGAAATAATGTTTTTTGATACTTTCCATGCTTCTGTTATTAGTGACATTTTCTTTTTAATGTTTTTCTCCACGTAACTTTGGACTGTTGTGAGTAAAATTGAATATCCTTTCAATTTAATGGCGGGTGTAGTTGGTTTAACCATTAACAAATGACTTGTCAGGATTGGAAGAGGCATTAAGACATTTTCCAATTCTCTGATCATTTCTTTTAACTTGACGTTTTCATTTTCCAGACCATCAATATAATCGTCAAGAGCATCCCCGGTTGTCCTGCAGATTTTATAAATTTGGGACGGTTGCATGTCCTTCAGGTCGATCTCTGAGCTAGATTTTTCCTTTTTATTTTTCTAGTCACCTCTTTCTACAATCAATTTTTTAGACTCTTTATCAAAAACAACACTTTGGAAAGTAAATGACTCTTCTTCACTGAAGGTCTCATTTGCAACAACTTCTAATAAAGAATTTCGTTGGGCCATACTTTCTAGCTGATCAATTGCGGGAAATATTTTCTCAATATCTACTTCTAGCTCCATGTTTTCTAGATAAAATCTATTGATTTCATTTTCTATAAGATTGTCCTCTTCCTCTTGCACTAAATTCTCCCTCTTCTTTCTCACAGGGGGCTTATGGGAACTCTCAATTTTTCCAGGGGGGAATTTTTCTCTCCTCCACCACTTGAACAATTGTTGACAACCTTTCTAACTGGGTGAGCCATTTTAGCATTGCTCCAGGATGTGGTATTTTTGGGAGTAACAACTGGATACTGGGTGCTCCTTTCACTGGGACCCTTTCCCTTTTGCTTATAAAAGTCGTTACTACTGAACACTGTTTCAAAGTCACCAACATTGTGTACATGAGTACTTTGAGTGTTATCTTCTTCTTCATTCAAGATAGTATGGATGAACGAGTTACTGAATCCCACCGACAACATATGTTCCACAAAAATTTTGTTCGGATCAAACCCCTTTATCTTTTCGACATAATTTAAATTTACATTGTTGAAGTGATTGCAAATTCGTTATTTTTATTTATGTTTTTGAATATAAAATTTCCAATTTTCCATGGCAAGAGTATAAATTGTTTTTCATTTTTTCGTGGAAAAAATGTAGTTAGAAGTTGTATTGTCTTGCCACCTCTATAATGAATAATTTGTCAGATACATGATACGGGATAAAATAATGATTTTCTTTGGAACAAAATATCCTTATGACATTATGATTTTCTATTTGTTCTATCGTTCCCTTTTTCTCTAATAATTTGTTACCCTGGTTAGATATCCTTGAAGTATTTTCTCTCAACAACAATCTCTTGAAGACTGAAATAAAATCATTGTTATCACTGAAAAATCGTCCACAACATTTCACACAATGGTTGAAGAAACACATCAATGCTAGCAACAATTAGTCCACATATAGTACCAAAATCCATCAAAAGACAAAAAAATATATAATTGGGTCAAAAATTA
This sequence comes from Picea mariana, assembly GCA_032191745.1. Taxonomy (NCBI): domain Eukaryota; kingdom Viridiplantae; phylum Streptophyta; class Pinopsida; order Pinales; family Pinaceae; genus Picea; species Picea mariana. Next base: position 21,383 of record JASDQU010371647.1, read on the forward strand.
AAGTGCACAAATTCACCAAAGGAAGCGCATGCACAGTGCACATGCCAACACAGGCCTCAACACGCATTGTGCGCAAAATGCGCGGGTGTCTACGACAAAAGCCAGACACTTCTATGAACGACGCAGTTATGGATCTTGTCGGTCCCTCAACCACTTCCAATTTGACCCGCAATGCGATTTGACATTCATATCTGAGCGAAATCTAGCTTGGAGGCTGGTCAAGGGCTAGAGGGTTCCCTAAAAGGCCTTTTGTTCACACTATGAACCAATTACATTTTGCTATGAATGGATTCTATAAATAAGGGCTATGGGTGTGCTAAGAAACCAAGATCTTCAAGCTATTGTTATGCTGTAAGAATTCTTCCTTGAGAATCTTCTTTTCTCTTTGAAGCTTTCAAGCACCATTGCAATAGGCCATTCCACTCACCTCTTGAGGGAATATGCATTGTTTTGCTTCACCATTTGTCATTTCTTCCACTTTTCTTTATATGTCTTGAAGAATTACATTCATTGGAAGCACCAAATTCCTTTGTTTTCCAGCTGCAACTGGAAGGAGGCTCCAAACCCCCTAGTTTCTTAGGCTACAACCCGAGGAAAGTTCCAACTCCCCAATTATCTGGCTACAACCAGAAGGATGCTACAACCATCTATGTTATCCGACTACAACCGGAAGGTGGATACAACCACTTGTCCTTGCCTCGTCCAACCGCCCTGAAGTAGAAGTGGAATGATGGAACCACTATCACACTATCACTGTGAGATATACCACTGTAAACCTGTACCAATAAACTTGAACCATGAACCAACCATTCATCAACCTATACCTCNGTACACCTATCCTACTGTAAACCTGTACCAATAAACTTGAACCATGAACCAACCATTCATCAACCTATACCTCAACCTGTAATCAACATGTACTATGAACAAGTGCATCAACCATGCATCAACCTGTACCTTAAACAAGTGCATCAACTATGCTCCAACATGTACCAAACAACCTGTAATCAACATGTACCATAAAAAAGTTCATCCAACCATGTACCAAGTATGTACCAATCATGTGTCAACTACTCATCAACTATGACTCATTAATATGTACCAACATCATCAACTATATATCTCATGTATGTGCCAACTCATCAACTACTTGTCTCAACCATGTACCCAACATGTACCTTAACCAAAAACCCTCATCAATTTCATCATCCAAATATGATTTGTAACTCTGTAATAGACTTGGTGTATATTATCACATACCTTCAAACCTTCCTTAACTTTAACAACAATAGACTAACATTTTCATCAAACTTTTCTTTAGTCTCACATGACTAGTTTTGGATTAGTCAACAATCTTAACTTGAAATAATCATAACTTTGTACCTGTAATGAATAAAGATCTAAAACTAATACAAAATGTTCTTCAGTGTGTTTTATGCAATTTCTTCAGGTGTCACTACTTGGAACCTCTCAGAAAATGAAGTATAGCAAAAATGACATACCTTACTGAATTCTGTCTTATTCTAGAGAGCGACCTTGTAGAGCGTGCCTCACACGGAATATTTGTTGAATCGATTTGAAACTATTACAAAAAATACTACAGACTGCACTCTAACCAACACATTTGGTCTTACTGAATTTGGATTTGTTGTGAAGAAGATATGATGTTTTTACTCAAAACACCTGTTTTATACTAGTTTCAGGACTAGCCACAAACCCTATTTTCCACGGAGTATAACTTCAAAAATACAATGACCCGCAAGTTGAATATTTTACCACGGATAATTGGATATGTTTCCTCAATGGAATAACAATTTCACAGTCTGAATCATTCTAGAAAAAAATTTATTGCGAAAATGGTGAGATGACCTGTAAATAACATACCTTAGAAAACACCATCAAAATAATTTATCCTTACTTGAATTCTGACCTTCTTTTCTTCACCTTCCCTCAGAAATTCGGCTTAGATATCCTTTGGTTCCCTCATACACCTATATATATTCAATATGCTCAAGTGTGTTGTAAAATGAAAGATCCTTGCCTCTTATTTATACTCTCCAAGTAGCTTCCTTAAAAACATCTTCTAGGTCACTTTGCCCACTTTCTTTATTTTAGGGTTAACTCACTTCTAATTTGTCCATTAAATTTATTATTTAAATAATTTATTTTGTATTCACTTTGAATTATAGTACACTCATCACTTCACTTTATTATTTACCTTCTAAAAT
>JASDQU010371647.1:74245-94578 GCA_032191745.1 Picea mariana
AACTTGGACCCTATTCCTCTTGTGTGATTTTCAAAAACACCAAAACATTCATCTTGAGAGGAATTTGAAGATAAACTAACATTACATACCTCATGTTCATGCATGTACTTGGTAAGGGTTTCCTTTGCCTCATGGAGTTGAGTCTCCATCTCATGCAACTTTTCAAGAAGCTGGTATTTCTCCTTCTTCATGGCCATCAACTGCTCTTCAAGGGAAATGCTCTCCTTTCTATCTTCCCACATCTCTTTTACCACATCTCTCATGGTTAGCAACTCCTTCAACATCTCTTTGTCAAAGAATTTAGATAATGAAGATGTATGAGAACTACCAATGTTTGAAGCTTCCTCCATCCTTGCAAGATATCAAACTTCAACACAAAACTTGCACAAATACCAACAGCTGAATCTCAAGCTATCAATGGCAAACACATGATCAAAACAAACTATGCTCCGATACCACCTTATCTGAAAATAGTGGGTTGACTTGTTATGCTATGCAAGCACTCTCTATTCCATTAAAATAAACTTTACAGGACCTTGCTCCATGTGTTAAAAATATGCAAGATAAATTATGTGCCAAGTTTATGCTTCTTCTTTTAAATGTTTATATGTGAGGTATTTTCAAGATTAAATATGTTGTATACATAAATACAACATCAAAAATAACTTGCAGCAAATAATAACCAACAAACACTCACAACAAGAACAACATGATAAAGGAGTTCACCCCTCTCTGAGCTACATCTCCTTGAGCCTCCTTCAATGGACTTGGCTCTCTGAGATTAATTTGTCAAAGATTATTTTACAAGCTGTTGCTCAACTCCAATGGAAATACTGACTGTACTATTGGGATTAGAATACATAAAAACCCCAAAAATGACTAATAAAACTCTGAAAACGGATCATGGCTCATCTGGGTATGACCTCTTCTACATGTGGCCTTAAGCTTCCCTGAGCTTCTCTGTGGCAAAAACACCTGTAAAACTCCTCCAATGGATCTGAAACCTATTCCAAAGTGTTCAGAGCATAATAATTAGTCAAAAATGATTATTCAATCACAGAAAACAGACATGGGCTCATCTGAGCATGACCTCAAACAATGAGGGCTTCAAGCTCCCTGGAGCTTCTTGAAACTTCAATGATGAAAAACCTAAAAAATAAGTCTTCAAATTCCTGTGAAAACAGTGCCAATGGATTCAGAACGTCCAAAAACCCCTAGCTGGGCTTTTTCGGCACCTCATTTGGCCAAAAAATGAAGAAGATAGGCCTCCTGCCATTCTCTTCCTTCAAGCTTGCTGTCTCTGGTTCGCCAAAACACACCTCTGTGTGCCCAACCTAGCACACATGCAAAAACTCGTGCTAAAACCTAGCACCCACGCGTAATCTAAAAATGAGCTAAATTGTCGAACGGTTATGGGCGCGCCAACCCCTAACCGCCAAGGCCGAGGTCATATGGGTAAGCACCCGAAACCATGGGCTAACCGTTTCCAAGGCCGAATGGTTAAATGACAAGTGGTGGCATATGGTTGGTGGGAAAACCGTTTGAAAAACCAATTTCAAAATCCAACTCCCGCGCGCTCTATGTGTGGTCACATGTGAAAACATATAAAATCGAGGCTTAACCGTTTGATAAACCAATCCCCGCGCGCATATGGTATAACCACCGGTCACATATAACACCATAACCGCGAGTTTATAAACCATTGGAAACACGCACGAGAGTGTAGTCATATGGATTGGTATGCGACCGCGGGCTGGGGGCTAAGGCCCAGCCCAACCCCTCGCCAACTTAACAATAACACAAATTTAAATATATTATAAACCATTCATATAACAAGTAACAATGCATGGTGTTTTGGCAGGGCGGACTTTGTTAAAGCTTGGACGGGAGAGGAGGTCTGGGGTTCGAACCCCACGGACTCCATAATATTTTAACCAAACAACCATTTCCATGGTTCCACGTGGCAACCCACGACTGGGCCAAGTGGCGCCACACCATTTGCCCATTAAATGCCACGTGTCAAAATTTGATTCAACCACATCTACCAATGAGTGAATGCCATGTCACCATATGCCACCTCAGTGTACGGACGTACGACCTCTGCCACATCAGTGTATGGCCTCTGCCACGTCAACATCTGTATGGACTGTACGGACTGCACAGTCAGCACAATTTTTTTTTACCTGTTTGGCGATTCGAACAGATCCCGATATATCTCTCTCATATGATGTTCATTTGAACCCAAACGAGGTTCGTTGGGTTCGTGACGACAAGGGCTATGCACCCGTTCATTTTGAGGCAATTCCGAGAAATTTGATTTTTGAGCTAAATTTTGACCCCTGGTCCAGATTTTGATCAGGATTATAGTGTGGATGTTACATCCCGCCTCCCCTACAATTGTGCGTCATACTCGGTGCACTCTATACCAATATACATATATATGTTTGCAAATTTACATGACATAAAATAAAAATTCTGCAATTTAACAACTCCAAGAACAACTCTGACCATAATCTCATGTTCCTCTCAATTCGTCGACCCAAGGAATGCACCATTCGTTTATCAGAGTTAACCCAAGGGATATACCTTCCGTTTATCAAGGCTAACCCAAGGAATGATTCATTCATTTATGAAGGTCCTAGTGCAGTTGCCCAGGACTCTAAGATGTGGTTGCAAAATTTTAGCTGCTCAAAATGGAATCTTGCATTATGTTTTCTTCAAAACTGTCAAAAATTGGCAGGTATTCTTCCTGCATGTTTTCTTCATGTTCTCATGTAGCATTTTCAGGACCGTAGCAGGTCCATTGAACCTTTACCAACCCCATGTCTTTGTTCTTGAGAACTTTGACTTTCCGGTCCATGAAGCATACTCGTTCCACCTAGAAACCCCCTTCGTGATCCACCTGGATCACATTGCAATCAATTATGTGGTTAGGATCAAGCACATATTTCTCTAACCATAACACATGAAATACATTATGCACTCTCATGGATGCAAGGAAAGCTAACATGTATGCAACTCGCCCTATCTTTTCTAATATTTCAAAAGGCCCACAATATCTTGCTGCCAACTTCAGGCAACTTCCTAATCTTATCGATTTTGTCTTTGCCTTTACTTTTAAGAACACATGTTCTCGCACTTTAAAATATTTGAAAACTTTGTTCTTGTCTTCATAACTTTTCTTCCTATCTTAGGAAGCCTTCAAATTTTGTTTTATCTTTTCCATAGGATCTTCCATTTCTTTTAACAATTCTGGCCCAACAACTGCTCTATCTGTTAGATTATCCCAACTCACTAGTGTGTTACATTTTCTGCCATACAATGCTTCAAACTGACTTTTCAATGAGGCTTGATACTCATTATTGTAGGAAAATTCAATTAAATAGATGTAATCTTCCCACTTTGATGGTTGATCCATCACGCACATTCTAAGCATGTCCTCAATTATCCTGTTAGTCCTTTCTGTTTGCCCATTTGACTCTGGATGATATGTTGTACTAATATTTAAATTTGTCCCAAATCCCTTGAACAAACCCTTCCAAAAATTGGAAGTAAACTTTGTATCTCTGTTTGAAACTATTTCCTTGGGCACTCCATGTATCCTAACAACTTCTTTCATATAAATTTCTGCAATATTTGATGCCTTGTGTGTAGTCTTTACTGGAATAACATGCGTTGCTTTGGTCAATTTATCCACCACCACCATGATGGAATCATGCTGCTTCATTGTTCTAGGAAGCTTAGTAATAAAACCAACTATGACTACTTCCCACTTCCATTCCGGAATGAGCAATGGCTGTAGCAAACCTACTGGGTGTCTATGTTATGTATTTACCTTTTGGCATTCTAGAGATCTGAATATGTAATTAACCACTTCTTTCTTCATTCTTGGCCAAAAATATTGGCTTCTTACTGCTGCAATTGTATTCTGATATCTTGGGTGCCCTGCATATGACACATTAAGCATCCCCTTCAACACTGCATTTTTCAGCTCTTCGGAATTAAACACATGCACCTTAACTTTGTACATGAGAATTCCATCTTCTTTCAACTCATAATAATTAAATTTATGTTGAAAGTTTCCTTGTTGTAATGTCTCTTTTATTTTTAAATAATTCTTATCTGAATTTGTTGTTGCAACAATTCTTTCTTTCAGATCTTTTTTGTACATGTTGATGGCTGCAATATGCAATTCATGAGCTCTCATGCTGAGTGCATCAACCAATTGATTTTCCTTGCCCTTTATACGCTTAATTTCGAAGTCATATTCACTCAGAAATTCCAGCCATCCAGTTTTCCTAACATTTAGTGTTGGTTGTCCAAACAAATTCTTAAGACCACATTGGTTTGTCCTTAGCTCGAATTTCTTACCCATAAGATAATGCCTCCACATTTTCAATGCATATACAATCGTTGCTAGCTCCAAGTCATGTGTAGCATAATTCCTTTCATTCTCTTTGTTTTCTAGACTCATAGCATACCACATGGTCCTTTTGACTGAGAACTACATCGAGTCATTCCTTGCATGCATCGATGCACACAACACAATCTTCATTTGGATCTGCAATCTTCAAGATTGGTGCACTTGTCAATATTCTCTTCAATTGTTGAAAACTCTCTTCACACTTGGAATTCCATTCAAATTTCACTCCCTTCTTTTGGAAAGAAGTGATTGGACTTGCAATCTTTGAAAAATATTTTATAAATCTCCGGTAATAACCGACAAGACCCATGAATGATCTGACCTATGTCACATTCTTTGGCGCTGACCATTCTCTAATAGCCTCTATATTCTCAGGATCAACTTCTATCCATGTTGTTGATACTATATGCCCCAAGTAGTGAATCTTATTTTGATAAAAGAAGCACTTACTTAGCTTATCATACAATCTATGCTCTCTTAAAACTTGCAACACCATTCTTAAATGCTGCTCATGTTCCTCTTCTGATTTAGAGTAAACGAGGATATCATCTAGGAACACAATCACAAATTTGTCTAGATATTCCCTAAACACTCCATTCATTAGACACATAAGAACTATTGGGGCATTCGATAGCCCAAATGGCACTACTGTGAATTAATAATGCCCATATCTTGTTCTTAATGTTGTCTTGTTGATGTCTTTTTCCTTTATTCTTACTTGATGATAGCCTGATCTCAAGTCAATCTTTGAAAATATTCTTGCACCTTTCAACTAATCAAACAAATTATCAATTCTTGGAAAATGATACTTATTCTTTATGGTAACCTTATTAAGTTTTTTGAAATCAATGCACAACCTTAAGGTTCCATCCTTCTTCTTTACAAAAATAACCGGGGCTCCCCAAGGTGACACACTTTGGCGTATATATCTCTTCTTCAAACGTTCTTCAAGCTACATTTGTAACTCTTTTAATTATGGTGTGTTCATTCTGTAAGGTGTCTTAGACACCGGGGCAACTCCTGGCACTGAATCAATAGAGAAATCAATTTCTCTCTTGGGTGGAAATCCTGGAATTTTTCTAAAAACATCTTCAAAATCCCTCAAGACTGGATGGTCTTCAATGATTGCCACTCTGTCTTTGGCTGCCTCCTCCATATGAGCTGTAAACATTTGACATCCCTTCCTGAATCTCTTCTTCAACTGCATAGTTGAAATCTCTCTAACAACTGCAACTCTTGGAATGCTTTAAATCTTTCCTTGCTTCCCTTCCTCATCAAGACATGTGATTGTCTTGTTGTAACAATTTAGGATAGCATGATGTTTCTCCAAGCAATCCATGCCAATTAGACATTCATATGAACCCAATGGTATGATGTTTATATCTACCTTCGTTTTGAGTCCATTCATGTCTATTTGAAAATCTTTAACCAACTCATTGATCTTTGTCTTAGCCCCCGTAGCTAACTGAACTAACCAAGATTTCTTATGCTTGCTTCTTTGCAAGTGTAATATTTCAACAATGCTAGCATTTATGTAACTATGGCTAGCTCCAGAATCAATTAAACTTTCTATGGGTTGGTTATCAATCTTACCTTCCACTTCGATCATGGGGGATTGATATTCTACCTGCTTGTTGCCCAAGGCTGCATAAATGCTCGACATGCTTCCTCCCATGTCTTCCACTGTTTCATCTTCTTGAATGTTTTGTACATTCCTCATTCTTTCTCCTTTTTGAGGGCAATCCCTATATAATTGATTCCCCTCGCATCCCCAACATTGAACAAGTTGTTTCCTTGGAATTTTCCCAAATGAACCTGCATTCTTTTGATCATTTAGGGATGTTTGGCCCTATTGATTTGCTTGGGAGTTATTTCTAAAAAAGAGCGGTTTAAAACCTTTCTTCCTTTGATCCTTTTTCCCTTTCATCTTGTCATTCCAAGCCTTTTGGAACACTGGCCTTCCTTTTCTTTTCTCACAAAGGTGCCTTGCTTTCCTTATGGTTTCTTTGAAGGTCTTGGGGTTATCATATTGAATCTTGTAACTATAGAAGGAGGGTAACCCACTTAGAAACCTTTGTATTTAACCTTCTCATCCTTGATGAAGTTAACATAATTCAACAATTCAAAGAATCACTTCTCATATTCCTCCATTTCCATGGTTCCCAACTTGAGTTCAAAGAACTCTTTCATCTTTCTCTCATAGTAATGCTCGAAAAAATATTTCTCTTGGAAATATCCTTTGAACTGCCTCCATGAGATCCTCTTCTCATCAAGGTTCTTGGCTTGCTTAAGTTGATCCCGCCACATGCCTGCCATTCCTTGCAGGTGGTAGGTGACAATTATAGCTTCTAACCAGGATGGGTAATCATGCAACTAGAAATATTTCTTCATTTCCAATAGTCAGGCCTCTGTCTCTTCTCCTTTCCTGTGCTCACCATTGAAAGTAGGTGGCTTGATTTTCCCGAGTTCACCTTGCAAGATGTCTGTCTCAGGATTTCTTCTTTGCTTTCGAACAAGAGACACACTTGGGTTTATCCTTGACCCTGAGCTTGCATGAGTTTTTTTACTGGACTGCCTTGGAGAATGATGGCACTTGCTCATGCTTCTTGAATTCCTATCATTTCCATGATCATCCCTTTTGCTATGGGATCTCGATGATGATACTTGTCTAGCCCTAGCTACTTGCTTTGTGCCAAAATGTTTGTTAACTTGCTTATGCAACATATTTAAGTCCTGAAGTATCTCTTCTTGAGCCTTCATAATCCTTTCATTATCATCCTTGTAGATTTGCACTTCCCTATGCAGACTTCTCACAGTGACATGATCTTGCCTATCTTTTCTTCCATTTGACTCTGTCTCATCATTCCCCATGCTGACATGCATACCTTTGATCTCTTCTTCATGGCTATAAGATCCTTGAGCATCTTCCATGACTCCAGTCCTCATATAAGAACTAAAGTTTCTTTCTGTACCTCTAAGTCTGCAAGAAAAGTGCATGTAATAATTATTGTTAGAACATGTGTATTATAAAACATTTCATTAATTGGAATACATGTTATTTCTTCATCAATTTTTGAAGGATACATTGCACCAATTCATTTTTTTTTTCCAATTTGCTTGATGAATTCCTCCCCGAAACAACTTCCCAACCACTGAAACCTTGCCAAAATCAAGCTCCGGTTTGAAATATATAGCCTTCCTAAGTTTTTCAAGGCTTCTTTGGCCAATGGCCATCCCCTTTGCTAGATAGAATCTACGTAGATTTTCCTCTCTCATGCCATCTGACATGGAATGGTCGTAACCTGGGTCATCATCCCCTGACGATGATGTGGTTGCTGATTGCAGGGAATATCTCTCGGTCTTCGCAAGTACCAGGCCTTCGACCCCTTCGATATTCTTGTACAAGTCTACAAACCTCCCCGAAGTTCTAAAGTCCTAAGGACTCCTTGCACTCCAGAATCTATGGTGGAAATTCTATCCACCCTTGGATTTGATAGTTGAGGTTTGCCCACACTTAACACAAGGTTTGGAATTGGAAAGTGGGACCCCACACATAATTCACGACAAATCCCACGATGCCATGTGGAACCATCCAGACACACCACATCATCATGGCGTGCGTGCCCTATCCAACCGAGGTTGGACACCACACATCAAAATTTCATCACTTCGACACTTTGACACTTAACACACCATCCTATATCCTCGAATATCCTGGGGTCCCAAAGTCCCTAAGTTTTGAAGTTATAGAATTATTTGCTGCGTACTTCGGCCTTCGTCACTTCGACGCTTTGGTGTTTAATGCATCTTCCTATATCTTGGAATCTCCCAGAGGAAGACTTTACTGAAGTACTTATGCTGTCCTCCCACTAGTTGATCGAAAGATCGAGAAAAGATCCTAGCGGATCCTGGATCTACGGTCCACATTTCTTTCGAATACCTCCCCTTGATCAGACGATTAATAGTATCGGTTACTCTATCCTTCCACTATTCCTGATCTAGCGGTTGAACGAGATCCCAAAGGATCCCTAGATCAATAGCTCATGTCATTTCGTGATTTTGACGTTCGAGGATTCCAGCCGTTCCAAACTCTTTCGCACCTGGAGTGGGTCAACGTTGAATGAGCGTAACTCACATTTGACGGTCAGGAAGGAACCTGAAGATCCTTATATCTATGACTCATGTTACTTCACGACTTCGACATTCGGGATTTCCGACCATTTAATACCTTTTTACTCCCGTAGTGAATCAACGTTGAATTTGACCGTAACATGTACCCAACGGTTAGGAAGGATCCTGAAGATCCTTAGATCTATGGATCATGTTACTTCATGGCTGAAACGTTGGTCTGGGTTTAATGATAGGGTAGATCCCACGATAACTAATATGAAACCGCCGATTGCCAGTCAAACTCTCTGGTAGCCGTTTCGACCGGTTTCCTTCGACGAGATTTGGATGTGGCAAAGTTATAACATCCCAAAGCTCCAGACCTCCAGAGTTCGGAAGCTTAGAAGGCTTAGCTCCTTTTTTAGCATAGCACAAGGTTCCAGGACCCTGGTCATACACAACTTTGACAAGCCCCAGGGGGCTACGCTCTTAAATCTTCTTTGAGATTTGGTTAAGTCCGTGGACTCAAAACTGAGGTCACTTGGACAAGAAAAAGGATTGGCTCCCTTTCATGACCCCCGATTTAATCCTGGTCATCGACCCCATCAACCTTTCAAATGGTCGAATCCTTAGAAATTTTAAATTTATCATGGTGAATCTCGGTCGTCAATCATGAGATCAACACGATATCGACTGTCGATTCTTCCGACTGCCTATAACACTACAAGAAGGAATTAAAACTTGAATTTCACTCATGGAATGGAGGATTTCTCTCTAAAAGTTTGTTTTTCCCCCAAATCAGTGACAGACAAAATCTACAACAATGAATTTCACGTATTCGCAACCATCTTGGCCCATACATCCTGGTGTTTGAACTGGGAGCTCTAATACCATAATGTAATGTCCCCCATCCCATCTCAGCGACATTACGATGCATAATACTCTTAAAAATGAAATTTACGGCCAAATAATTTAATTCATTTACTGTTAGCCAATTTCTTGTAGTTTTCAGCTACGAACTACAATAAATCTAGCTACTATCTATAACCAAAAAATAGAAGCATCTACAACATGTTATTAATCAACATGAAATGAGGTTAAACAACTCATTACAACAACATATAAACTACTACCAAATACACAGAGTTCATGCACAACAATTAAACACATAATTTAATACAACAACAAGATAAAACACTTATATTTTCACAGCAGTGCTGCAACCAGTTGCTTGGGACAGACATTCCAACCAACCATAGACTAACTATTCCAAATATAAACAATCAGTCACCCTTGAGCTGAGGCTAGCAATCCACAAAAGAGGGTGGTCTCTCACAGTCCACTCATAGCTCATAAAACTCTGAACCCAAATGATATTCTCCTACAACTATACCGATTTTCCACCATATCTCTTCCTCTTGCCCTGTCCAACCCAAGGAATGTACCCCTTCACTGATCTCAATCCCTCAGGCGTCCCATTCATTTATCAGGGTCTCTCTAGCACAGAAAACTAGGAATCTCACAATTGGGAACTCAAGTGAAATTGATGCTAGGAAAACTATCAACAAACCAACAACAAACCCTTGTTGTTTTAATGCAACTCATCCAGGAGTTCACTCTTAAATCCTGACGATCCGACTCTTCAGTTTTCCAGCACCAATTCTCTTCAGTTACGCTCCAACATTCTCTAGAACTCGCCCTCCATGGTTGCATCAACTTCAATCTACGTTTCTTGCTCTCTCCTTGACTCTCATGCACAAACTTGAATAACTAAAAATTGTTGTTCCCACCCATACAAATTTTCTCTCTTTGGATTTCCTTTCTTGAATCACACTCTTCTCCAAGCTAATTGTACTCAACCCCCACGTGCCCAATAACTTTGGGATGTGACTACTCACACCCAACCTCTTACATGTATTCAATGATTGGATTAGGGAACACTCAATCAGAAATGGGAAGGTTCATATACAAATGACAAATTTAGGAGAATGGGTTGAATCAATATACATGGGTATTTCCCCCCTTGGCCATTATCCTAGACACTCCCCTCTCTTGTGGATTAATTTAGCCCCCATCTCTTGTCCATGTCCCCTTAGCAACTAACACCACATTTTATTAATAAAACAAGGAAATACAATTCACATATTACATTGCTTGGACATAGCCACATGTTATATCTACATAAGCATAAATTAAACTGAGGATTATAGTGCATATGTTACAATTAGTCCTTGCCAAAGCAGGGAATATAACAATTGGTTGCAAGTCAAAACTATGTTGAATTTTATAAATTTATAAAAAAATTCATAATGTTTTTAAATGTTTTTTAATGTGAATATTATAAATAAAATAAATTAGTTTTTGATTTTTAAATATTTAAAATTTTGTTTTATGATTGGTCCAGAAGAATGAAATGACTAATTTCCCCTCCTTGGAGGTGACAATTAAAGAAAAAAAAATAGTATTAAAACAATTTATTTTAAAAAAAATCTAAAAAGTATCTCTATAAGATAGCCAAATCTTGAAAAATCATTGCACTTTAAATGCAATTAGGATAGTGACATAAATGTATCGATTTTTGGAATTCTTCCTTGATTTTCACATATTTTTAAAGCATATTTTAATCTCCAATCACTTAAGTCAATAATGACAGTTTGTAGACAAGGCTTGGTGATCAAGAACAATAGTTCTTGGAAAATTCTACTTCATCCAGTAATTTAATGCTCCAATCAATACACTATTTTAGCTATTTGTCAAATTCAAAAATTAATTTTCTAAATACATCAATATAAAACATAAACAATTGCCACAATTCTATTTCATTTAATGACATTTAAGTTAGTATTCATTGCTCTGCAAAAATGAAGAACCATACTAAATATAAACTGCTGCTGGCTACAAAGGCTGATGTTGTTGTGGTGTGGTGCCATGAATAAAAATTAGTTTGTTTTCCATTCTTTTCCCTTGCTCTGTAGAATAAATGATTGTTTTAATTTAATAACCATTTCAACCAGAACAATGTGTTGCCAAGAAAGAACAGATGTAATGAACCAACAACACTCGTCTCGTTGCCAAGAAAGAACAGGTCGAAGGAACCAACAACATTCATATTACAAACAACAAACTCCCATGAGCTAAGATCACTATTGCTATGGCATGTTGTTGAAAGCAGAATACAAGAGCTAAGATCGCTATAGCTATAGCTATGGCATGCTGCTGAAAGTGGAGCACAAGAAATGGCCGCCAGAGGTGAACAAGAGAGGAAACTGAGCATGTTTTACAAATGACATCTTCAACAAATTCTTTGGAAGCATAAGCAAACGAGCATTTTGAAGAAAAACATGTACTGATGTAAGCCAAAGAAAAACTGGAAGTAAAGGTATGGAAATAAGTATGCAGTCTTAAATTTACTATTACAAAAACGACCTTAAAAAAATTAGACTTACTTTTATAAAAAAATTGCATTTTTTCATTAGAGCCTTGTTTGGTTGCATTTTATTCGCTGGCATTAACACCTCTTTGTTGGCATGTTTACAGGCATAGTTGGCTTGTCATTGATGGCAAGAACAACAACAACGATGGCATGATTACAGGGAGAGTGTTAAATCAAGCTTAGGAGGATGAACACAGAGCACAGAGTTGGATTTTCCAGATAGCCAGATGTTATCATGAAGGCTGCAAGGAGCATGTGCAGGATTTCTTAGAATCCGTGAGTTTGCAGAAGGAATCAAAGCTCGGGAGGAATAGTGCAGAGTTGCACACAGATCAGAAGTGTGTGCTAGGGGCAAGGTTAATTCCATTGCCAAATATAAGGAGAGATAATGTTCTTAGAAATGCAGATGAGACCCAAAGTCATCTGGACTCACAGAGCCTTTGACACTTAGAAATTATTCCAAGTCAGGAGGAAGTGTCTGCTCAGGAGGAGGAGCGACAATGGCCGTCGGATATAAATGCAAAGTCGTGATGAGATCTGAGCCTTTGGATCTAGAGGACATGTGGCGAGAGATCAACACTTTGTTGATTCACAAATCGCGAAATACAGAGGAAGGAATGAATACACAAGACAGGAACTCGCGATATCCCGAAGTACGAAGAAGTGATCTCAACCGTTGAGTCATGGGAAATCTCAGACCGTTGATCTGAGGTGATTGAAGTCATGAGTTCGGGACTCAGAAGAAGGGAGGTGGTCTAAGCTATGACATCGCGAGTCATGAAATCTCGAAGTACAGAGAATTGATCTCGGTCGTTGGATCACAGAGAGATCTGGATCGTTGGTCTGGAAAAGTGTGAGTTCGGGACTTGGAATAAGGGAGTTGCTCTAATCTCTGACATCGTGAGTCGTGAAATTGTAAAGTGCGAAGAAGAGATCTGGACCGTCGATTGAGGAATGTCGTGGGTCGTTGATCAGGCACGATGAAGTTCGCGAGCTCGCGAAACGCGAAGTGCTCGAATGCTTGGCCCGTGGTCATAGCCATGGTCACATTGGAGAAGGTTAAGAGAGGAGCTAGCATGTTGCTAAGATCCACTTCGAAAATCACGAGTTGGGAGTTTCGAGGAAACTCACAGTAGGAAATCGTGATATGCGAAGTCACGAAGCACCCAGGAGGTTAAGCCTTGGGTCAGAGCTGGAGGTCACATCGTCAAAGGATTAAGGGAGGAGCTAGCACATCGATAGGATCCACATCGAAGATCACCGAGATCATGAAGCTCCCTTTTGATTAGCGAGCGGACACAGCCAGTGTTCATGTGGAGAGAGAATAAAGGAAGGAGATAGCGTTGCTAGGCTCCACTTCAGAGTTTCACGAGTTGGGAAAATCGAGTCAACTCGCAGATGAATATATGATGTGCGAAGTCACGAAGCATGTTTTTGATAGGCGTCTGGTCACCACTATGGTCACGTGAAAGGAAGGGGCTTAGCTAAAAAATCTAGCACCCACTGTGTAGTTTTTCTTAGGAAGGGAAAAGGTGCTAACGGAATGAGCACGTAGAGCTTCCCTCTGTAACTACCAGAACAGACTGTGGATAACTTCCAGAGAAAGTGAAGAGTTGCGTGGATGATGTGGTAGAGTTCTTGGCGTGATAAAAATGCAGAACAAAGAAGACGAAGGGTCCCACTGCTAGAGAAGCCAAAGAATCTTTGGACAACGAGAAGTGATGACAAACAATTACAACATAAACGCCAGAGAAGACAAAGAGTTCTAATGATGATCAGGTAGAGGACTCGATGTGTGAATGTCATTCAGAACAGAGAAGAGAGGCAATGCTATTTTATAGTTACTGCATGTGGGAAGAAGGAGGCGGTGCAGATGAACAAAATATTATATAAGAGATGGAGCGCATAGAATGAACTGATGCTACAGAGTATAAATTGCAGGAGAAAAACTGAACAAAGAGGTTGTTATGCGTGGAAAATAACACTGATGCAGGTAGAGTAGAGAAGTGTAGCAGAATAGTGATGAGATTGGTAAGCCATTGATAAATACTGTATCACTGTAATAGAGTCCAGTAAGAAAAGATTTATATTTCAGGGCAGTAGGGAGGTTCTAGGGAGGATTGTTGTCCTAGGAGGTTCAAGTGGGTGCTTGAACATAGGAAGTTGTAGCTTCCATCTTGTTGTAGCCAGAAAAACCAGGGCGATAGAGTGGTGCAGGGGAGAACCATTGTTCTCTGTTATGCAGGTTGGTGCCTACATGACTGGAAGTTGGTGCTTCCATCCAGTTGGTGCTGGAACACTTAGGGAGTTGGTGCTTCCTTCTAGTGGGTTCTAGAGAAACTAGGGAGTTGGTGCGTCCTTCTAGTGGGTACTAGAGAAACCAGGGAGTTGGTGTTCTCAACAAGTTGCAGCTTGTAAAATAGAGGTGGCAGCCTCACAATGAGTTGGTTCCCATAAGAATGATAATGTACATAAAATAAAGAGTACAGAAGAGGTTTTTCCATTTATGGGTTTCCTCAGGAATATCTGTCCCTGTGTGCTTCATGTGTGTGATTGATGTTGAATACTCTATTGCTTACTTCCCTGCATTATTGTGATCATCATTGAGTGTTCTGTAATGAGTTTAAAATGGTTATAATTGTTCAAGCACATTAACAACTGATTAACCCCCCCCTCTCAGTTGTCTAACAATTGGTATCAGAGCCAATTCCTTTTATCTAAGGGTAGATCCTAGAGCTTAAACATGACTAGCCATGAAGGAAATTCAACCAATAAGGCTCCCTTGTTCAATGGAACAAACTTTGTCTTCTGGAAAGTTAGGATGAGAACCTACATAATGGATTTAGGTGTAGATGTATGTGGAAAGATAGGTCACTTTGCATCTAAATGTCCACACAAGAAGAAGGACTAGAAGTCTGAAGGTGAAGAGAAGTATAAATCCAAGAGATTTGGTAAAAAAAAAAGTTTATGTGTAAACAATGATGACTGTTCAGGAAACACATATAATGATTATGATTGTAAAGATAAGGTTAATGACTTTATGCCTATGGCCAAAAAGGATTGTGATAATAAAAGCACATGAAATGATGTTAATGATGAAGAAGTTGTGGTTGACTTGGAAGGAGAACTGATCAGTGCCCTAAAAGAAATTGACAGACTTAGATTTAAGAAGAAAAAACAAAAACAATTGCTGATACAGTTCGAGAAAAACAAAAAAAAAATTGATGAAGACTTTGTCCTGCTAAAAATAGAATTAGAATAGGCAAAGAAAATAGAGGACATTATGAAACAACAATTATCAGAGAAGAAAGCAAGATGTGAAGCCTTGGAAGAAGAGGTAGTAAAAACCAGAAAAGAGATGGAGAAGTTTAAAGCATTGTATCTCCACAATATTCCAAGCATTAAAGCCTCAAAAGGATTAGCCACCATTCTGAATCAGCAAAGGAATCCAAATTTGAAAACTGGTTTGGGTTATGAAGAAGGATCAAGTAGTGGTCAGCCAAGCAACAAAGAATCCATAAAGTTTGTCAAATCTATATTCATTGACAACAAAAAATATGGAGAAACAAAGGAAGATAATCAACCGCCAAGGAAGAGTGAAAGAAAAAATACCAGAACTGAAACTGTAGAACAAATAAATAATACACCCTCTGCTCAAAGAAATCATCAACATGGAAGAAATCGACCTGCTCAAAGAAGACAACCATTTTTCAGGTACAAAGGATTTTTTTATGGATATTGTTTTTTCTGTTTTAACTTTGGTCTCAAAGTTGTAATCTGTTCTTTAAGATTCAGATATGGGCAATCAAGACACTCAAGGAATAGATATCTCCTGCAACAAATAATGATCCAACCATGTAACAAACAACCACAAACTGCAAATCATGTGATGGCTAGGAAAATGACACAGGTTAAGCATAACAATTGTTATGATCCTTTATTCAATGAACCAAAATGTTACACCTGTCATGATTATGGACATAAAGTTGGAGACTGTCGCTTTGAATCCCTCTGCTGAAAATGTTAAGGTTTGGAAGAAGAAAGAAAATGACAAGTGTGGATTAGTGTTGTCAGCTAAAAGACAAAAGAACCCCCGATATTATGACAGTGGATGCTCCAAACATATGATGGGAGACAAAAGTAAGTTTCTGTCTCTTAGTGAAAGCAAATCAGGAAATGTAACCTTTGGAAATGATGCTCTAGTTAAAATCAAGGATAAAGGGATGGTGAGTTTGAGTAATGGTAAAGGAAAAGCCTAGGATGTTCTACTTGTAGATGGGTTGAAACATAATTTTCTCAGTGTAAGTCAAATGTGTGACAGAGGATGTGAAGTGGTGTTCACTTCCAAATATTGTAAGATAAAGTCTGTAAATTTAGGACAAGTGGTGGCTAAAGGCATAAGGGCAGATAACAATGTATATGTGCTGAAAGAAGATAGATAAGAGTGTCATCTAAGAAAACATTATGAAAGATGGTTATGGCATATGAGACTTGGACATCTAAATTTTGACCACTTAGTCAAGCTCAAAAATCTTGAGGTAATAAAAGATCTTCCAAGAATATCAAAGCCACAAGATTCTGTGTCTAAACCCTGCTAATTAGGAAAGATAACTAGGACACAATTTAAATCCAAGAGATCTACTTCAACAAAGAAACCACTCCAATTAGTTCATATGGATTTATGTGGACCATCAAGACAGGAAGGCATAGGGAAGGAAAACTACTTCATGTTGATCATTGATGATTACTCCAGACTCACTTGGGTTGCTTTTCTCAAAGAAAAAGCTGAAGCATTTGAGAAATTTAAAATATTTAAGGTCTTAACTGAGAATCAAACAAGCAACAGGTTAAAGGTAGTAATATCAGACAGAGGAGGAGAATTTAGGTCAAGTGATTTTAAGGAATTCTATGATAAACATGGGATCAAGAGAGAATACACAATCCTAGGAACTCCACAACAAAATGGAATAGTTGAGAGGCAAAACAAAACAGTTCAACAAATGGCCAGGTCAATGATGAGTGAGAAGAACATTGGTTAAACCTACTGGGTAGAAACAATACATGCATCATTCCATATTCTTAACAAGACACCTTATGAACTATGGTATGGAAGACCTGCTTCAATCAAACACTTCAAAGTCTTTGGGAGTAAGTGATACATAAAGAATAATAATGAAAAACTTGGCAAGTATGATGACAGGGCTGATGAAGGCATCTTCTTAGGATATGCTACCTATAGTAAAGGATATAGATGCTTTAATAAAAAAAATGCATAAATTAGTTGATTGCATTGATTTAAAGGTTGATGAAGGAGTCCCAGTAAGAGAGGTGAGCAATATTGAGCCTTCTATAGAGGATATAGTTGAAGTTGAAGATGAACATGTCCAAGAATCAGAAAAAGAAGACTCTGAGTCAGATGAAGATGAAAATACTCAGGCAGACTCAAATCAATAGACAATATCAAATCCTTCCTCCATAATTACTCAAAAGAATCATCCCGCAAGTCAGATAATTGGTGAGAAAGACAAACATGTACAAACAAATAGAAGGATAATCAAAGACACTAAGAAATCGCATATAGCCTTCATATCAATGGTGGAACCCAAGAACTTTAATAAAGCCAATAAAGACATAAATTGGTTAAAATCAATGAATGAGGAACTAGACCAGATTGAAAAGAATGACACTTGGGAACTCGTTCCTGGGACATCAGATAAAAATGTAATAGGATCAAATTGGGTCTACAAAAATAAGATGAATGAGCAAAGAAATATTGTAAGAAATAAGGTCAGATTGGTTTGCAAAGGATATGCTTAAATAGAAGGACTAGATTTTGATGAAACATTTGCACCCATAGCAAGATTAGAAGCTATTAGAATGTTTCTTTCCTATGCTTGTTATAAACAATTTAACGTATATCAAATGGATGTCAAGTCATATTTTCTAAATGGAGACCTAAAAGAAGAAGTCTATACAGAACAACTAGAGGGTTTCCAACTGTCAAATAACCCTGACTTTGTCTGCAAGCTGAAGAAAGCCTTATATGGGTTGAAACAAGCTCCTCGTGCCTGGTATCACAGACTGGATACATATCTTCAAGACAAAGGGTTCAAGAGAGGAACAATTGACAACAATCTATATATCAAAACAGAGGGTAATGATTTTCTCATTGTGTTGGTCTATGTAGATGACATCATCTTCTGTAGTAATAATGCTTCATTGGTACAATGATTTGCTTCTGCCATGCAGTCTAAATTTGAAATTTCTATGATAGGGGAACTATTATTTTTTCTTGATATGCAAATTACTCAGAGGTCTGAAGGAATATTTATTTCTCATGGAAAATATCTAAGAGAAATGTTGAAAAGGTTTCAAATGGAAGATTCTAAACCTATGAGCACACCTATGGTAATTGGATGTAAGTTAAGAAAGGATGATGACTCACCTAGTGTTGATCAGAGTTCATATAGGTCTATGATAGGCATCCTATTGTACATCACACCATCCTGTCCAGACATAATACATGTTGTTGGAATGGTAGGAAGGTTTCAGTCTGCACCTAAACATATTCATTTGTTAGCTGTCAAAAGAATATTTAGATACTTGAAAGGAACAATGAACTATGGCCTATGGTATCCTAGGAATCAAAATTTTCAACTATCATTCTATTCAAATGTTGATTGGACTAACTGCATGGATGAAAGGAAAAGCACGAGTGGATGTGCATTCTTCTTAGGAGATTTCCTTGTAGCATGGTTGAGCAAGAAGCAAGGTTCCATTTCCTTATCAACTACAGAAGCCGAATACATTGCAATTTCCACTTGCTGTACCCAAGTATTTTGGATGATTCAGACACTTGCAGACTTGGTGGTAAAATATACTGCACCGATCCAAATTCATTGTGATAATACTAGTGCAATTAATGTATCAAAGAATCCTGTCTTTCACTCCAAGACCAAGCATATACCTATCAAGTATCACTTCTTGAAGGAACAAGTAACCAACTCTATGGTTTCTTTGCATTAAATTCCAACCACAGAGAAAATTGCAGACATCTTTACTAAACCCCTAGCTAGAACACCATTTGAATATCTTTGTCAGAAGCTGGGTGTCATCCCTTCTCTTACCTAAGAGAGTCCATCTTGTCAGGGGTAGTTTTCATTGGTTGAATATCTGATATCTCCGAAAAGTCCTGCAACAACTCAAGGGGAGCATGTTTTCTTTGACATTGATGTCAAAGGGGGAGAAAATGTGTGGTCTGGATGCTACAGTTGGAGGTCTAAGTAGAACAATGTAGTCTTTCAGGGTTGCCATCAATGCCAAAGGGGGGAGATTGTTGGCACATTTACAGGCAGATTTGGATTTTCATTGATGACAAGAACAACAACAACGATGGCATGATTACAGGCAGGGTGTGCAATCAAGCTCAGGAGGACGAGCATAGGGCACCAAATTGAAGTTTCTAGATTGCCAGAGGTTATCATGAATGTCGCAAGGAGCATGCACATGATTCCTTAGAATCCATGAGTTTGCAAAAGGAATCAAAGCTCAGGAGGAATAGTGCAGAGTTGCACGCATAGCGCAAGTGTGCGCCAGGGCTAAGGTTAATTCCATTGCCAAATCTTAGGAGAGATAACGTTCTCAGAAACACAGATGAGACCCAAAGTCATCTGGACTCGTTGAGCCTTTGACATTTATAAATTCTTCCAAGTCAAGAGGAAGCATCTGCTCAGGAGGAGGAGCGAAAGTGGCCATCGGATATAAATGCGAAGTCGCGATGAGATCTGAGCTGTTGGATCTAGAGGACACATGGCGAGAGATCAGCGCTTCGTTGATTCACAAATCACGAAATCCATAGGAAGGAATGAATGCACGAGACAGGAATCGTGAAGTCCCAAAGTGCGAAGAAGTGATCTCAATTGTTGCGTCACGAGAAATCTCAGACCATTGATATGAGGTGATTGAAGTCATGAGTGTAAGTTTTAAACCTGCAAAGTAAAGAAATGCATATAGATTCTTAAGCAATACATAAATTAATCAATCGCTCATACACAGAGTACACAGATATTTTATACTGGAAACCCTCAACTAGGAAAACCTTTCTTATTTTCTTTATATCGAATTTCACCATTCGCCATACAATATATACAATGTTTTTAGGTATTCCGTAGATACCAAAAACCTAATCCCTTAATCCAGGATTAATTTACAAATCCGCTAAAAATAGCAAAAACCGCCAGACGTAGACGTCGTATCTGACGCACCCACACACACACACACACACATGCAAAGAATATAACACATACTCAACATTCTCCCACTTGTTGTTTTCTTTGCATCCAGGGGTCCAGGGGATTATATAGTCAACAA
>JASDQU010371648.1:28099-45739 GCA_032191745.1 Picea mariana
TTGAAGTAATCCTGCTGGGTGTCTATGTTTAGCCTTTACCTGCTGACACTCTAGACATCTAGCCACATAGTTGACTATGTCTGCCTTCATTCCCTTCCAGAAGAATAAGGGTTTAAGGTCTACCCTCATCTTCGTGACTCTCGGGTGAGCCATGTAAAATTCTCTATGAGCCTCGTTCAGGATCAACATCCTCAAATCGTCATTTGGCAGTACATAAATCCAACTTATGAACCTCAATAAACCATCGCTATCAAAATAAAATCCCTCATATCATGGTACTATCATTGTGTTTTGTCCGATAAAACCCTTGACCTCTTTGTACCAGTCGTTGTCACGCTGTAAAGTTAGAATCTTTTCACGTAGATTCGTTTGAAGAGGAAACACAGAAAAGACGCGTGGTCTCTGACTCAAAGCATTCGCCACTCAGTTCACTGTTTCCTTTATGTAAGTAATCTCAAAGTCGTATTCGCTAAGAAATTTCGACCAACGCCGTTTTCGTGCATTCAGGTCACTTTGCGTAAAAATGTGTTGTAGTCCACAATGATCGGTCTTTAGTTCAAATTTTCATCCAACAAGGTAGTGTCTCCAAACCTTCAAGGCATATACAATGGATAATAACTCCAAATCGTGCGTCGCGTAGTTCTTCTCATGCCTTCTCAGTTTCCTCGAAATGTAAGCAATCACTCATTCGTCTTGCATCAAGACTCTACCTAAACCTTTCTTGGATGCGTCAGTGCATACCAAGAAGTTCGCATCCATGTCAGGGACCTTTAGTATCGACGTTGTTGTGAACAACTCTTTAAGCCTCCGAAATTCTTCTGCGCATTTCTCGGTCCAAACAAACTTCTTGTTTTTCTTCTGCAATTCCTTGATTGGATTTGCTATCTTCGAAAATCCCTCGACAAACCGTCGATAGTATCCTGCTAAACCCATAAAGCTATGCACTTCTATGACATTCGTCGGCGCAGACCATTCCATAATAGCCTCGACCTTGGCTGGATCCACAATGATACCTTCACCGGAGATGACATGCCCTAAGTAGTGAATCCTCGACTGATAAAAAGAGAATTTGGACAATTTCCCATACAGTTTTTGCTCTCACAGACACTGTAGTACCAAGCGCAAGTGCTCGTCATGCTCCTCTATCATACGAGAGTAAATCAAAATATCGTCAATGAACACTTGGATGAACTTATCCAAGTACTCGCGGAACACCCTGTTCATCAAACTCATAAATACCCCTAGGGCGTTTGTCAGTCCAAACGGTAAAACAATAAACTCATAATGTCCAAACCTCATCTTAAAGGCGGTCTTAGGGACATCATCCTCCTTGATCCGCAACTAGTGATACCCTGATCACAAATTGATCTTGGAGAACACTGTCACACCCTTCATTTGATCAAACAGATCATCAATTCTCGGCAAGGGATATTGATTCTTGATTGTAGTCTTGTTTAGTTGTCGGTAGTCAATGCAAAGCCTCCACGATCCATCCTTCTTTCGTATGAAAATGACAGGTGCTCCCCACGGTGACACACTAGGACATATCAATCCCAGGTCCAAAAATCTCCTTTAGTTTCATTTTCAACTCTTGCAACTCTGGGGTCGACATCCGATAAGGAGTTCTTTCTATCGGTTCGGTCCACGGTTTCAGGTTTATGGTAAACTCCAATTCCCTTTCCGACAGCATCCCGGGTAACTCCTTTGGAAATACGTCCGCAAACTCCTTCACCACCGGAAGGTGTTCTAGACCTTCCGCTACTCCCTTCTCGTTTAGTGCAAGGATCGTATACATCTTTCACCCCTTGCACATACTCTTCCGTAACTGTAAGGAAGAGATGAACCTCAAGGAAACTCCCTGGTTCCATCCTACAATCACACGTCTCTGTCCCTCGTCATCGACCAAGCTCAACCATTTTGTCTTACATTTGAGTATCGCCTCATGCGATTCTAACCAATCCATACCAATCACGATGCCATAAGATCCTAAGATTGTGACGTACAAATTGTCCCTCGTGACAAACTCTCCCAGGTTAAGGGCATAGCCCATAACCTTTCCTCCAACCTTCTGTTTGGCTCCCGAAGCCATCTCTATGAAGCTAAACTCATACTGTTCGACTGCCTTTACCTTAATCCTTTTTAGCGATGCACCAGAAATGAAACTCTCGGTAGCACCGAGATCTATCAAAATACTAAGGGTCTGGTCAGCGACAGTACTTTTCATCTCAAGCACAGTCGACTGGTGCTTTGCCTGATGGTTATTCATTGTTGCATGAATCCGATGGGCCTTGCCCATATCTCCCATGGTAGTGGGTCCGACTGATCCAGACGCTCTAGTCATCTCCATAGGACAATCGCACTGGTAGTGTGGCTCCCCAGATGTCCAACACCCCTTCTTCGGCCCAGTAGTCTTGGTACCCGAAGTAGAAGATGACGGCCCACTGGCCTGGAACCCAGGTCTGTTCTGCTGAATAGGCCTAAACTGCTATTGTTGCTAGCGATGTTGTTGCTGATGTTGTGGTCCCCTATAAGGTGTCCGTTGCTGATGCGATGGTCGTCGGGGTGTGGTGAAAGTGGATCCCCTCTGGAAGCCATGATATCCTGTCGTATGTCTCCCTGGTGTATGGTGCTTCTATGTTCTAGATGAAACCTGCCCTGCTGGTCTCGCTGGAGTCCTGGTCTGACCCCCACTGATAAGCTCCTCCTCTGCTATGAGGGCCTTCTAGACGACATCGTGCAAGGTTTGAGGCATCAAAATCCTAACCTTTGCACGCAGGCTTCCATTAAGGCCGAACATGAACTAGTTGACCTTAAGTTTCTTTGTGTTAAGGTGTGAAGCATACCAGAGCAGCTCCATAAAACGTGCCTCGTACTCGGGCACTGTACGACCTCCCTGTCGTAAGGCGTTGAAGTCATTGAGTTGACGCTCGATGAATTCCTCTGAAAGGTACCTCTCTCGGAACTGTTCCTCAAACAGTTCCCATGACATGTCTTCAACGACCAAGTTCAGCTGCGGTAGGAGCGTCTTCCACCATAGAAGAGCACTCCCCTTCAGTTGAAAGACTGCCATTCGAAACTTCATGTTGGAGGTATAATCACGAAGTGCGAAGCACATCACTATGTTCTCCAACCAGGCCTCAGCGGCTGCACTGTCCGGAGCACCAAAGAACTTAGGAAATTTGACCTTCTCGAGTTCATGGTGAATTCTACTAGTAATGGCCGCTACGCGTGACGGAACCTCAGCGGGTGTCGATGCCCTGGCCTCATCTCTATCCAAACGGCTGATCAGTGCCTCGGACATGCACTGAAAAGATCTCATCATCCCGACAACATCGCCAAGTGATGTCTGCTCCTGTTCGAGAACCTGCTTGTCTCCCTTGGGGTTAGACCCCTTAGGTGTGGATGCTACTGGAGGTGTCACGTCTCCTCCCCTAGCACCCCGTCATCTACCTCCACGGTGTCCTCTAACCATGATTACCTACACGCACACAATCAACTCGATTAGCAACAGCATAATCAAATCATGTCAATGAAAGTCGTAGCAATCCCAAGTCGTGGTTCGAACCCACTCTGATACCATATGTAACGATCCTCCTCGTTACGGCGACAAACCTCTTATAACAAGTGAAATTTTTTTTTGGTGTGAGTGTGTGTGCAAGGGTGACAAGACATTACTCCGCACCGCCACATGACAACAAATCATGACGCACAAAACTGCGATATCAACATAAGGATCTAAGACGCACATCAACATCGGTCAGCAACGAACAACAATCAATCGACCAAATAATAAGACTGACTACCCATTTGTCCTACCCTGCAATGGTTAGGACCTCCAAGACACATAAGCAACGCTCAAGCCCAGGTTCCCATCGATTTTAACCATTTAAGGTCTCAGGGCTGGCGACTGTTTTGAGGAACATGGAGGTGTCTACATCCCGCCCGACACAAACAGACCAAGCCTTCTAAGCTAAGGACAATCATCAAAAATAGAGTAAACAACCCATCCATCAATCAAGGCTAAAAGTCAAAATCTACGAACCCTCTATTAAGGTTAACATTTACTAAGGACACATCTAATTTACCATCAATCATTAACGCACCTCCAATTTAATGTTACCTATAATCAGTTTATCACGTCTAAATAACCAATACTAGATCCATAATGATAAATAAAATGAATCCTCAATCATAGAACCAATGAGCTAGTCTGGAAGTTGCCATTAGGTCGGTCTTCACCAATCAACTTTAATTATTACACATTCCAGAAGGGAAATTCTAATTTTAATCCTATTCTCAATCTACTAGATATTAGCATTAATTGAGGCATTAACTAAATCAGAGTAGCTTGCTTTTCTTAGTACTAACTGAAATAAAGTAATGGCTTGTTAGGAAATGTTAACAAAAGTAAACTACTTTTCTTAAATAAAGTAGATTGATATTTTTAAAATACAAATAAATAAAGTAGTTGTTGCCATGAAATATTAACTGAAAAAGTAGATTACGTTTATTTAAAATAAGATACATTGCCATTTTAAACACTAGCAAATAAAGTAGTTGCTGCTAGGAAATATTAACTGCAAAAGTAGATTGTTTTTAACTATGAAAGCATCAACTAGCATGAAGTGGATGGCTCTAATAAAGTCGATTGCCTATTAATGCTAATATTGAATGCATTCATCTAAGTTGAAATTAATCCAATCTCAACTGGTACTAAAATATAAATATTCGTTCCTATTCCCTTTTGAATGTAACCCATTAAAACTCTACTAGTGATAAAGTGTTTTAAGATTAAAAGTTTATATACACAAAAAAATCGTCCAACCAGGATTACGTGAACCACTTCAGATCTCAAGAGGTGCTATAGCTTAGTGCCTCTTATAATCGTACAAAAACTTACCTTCCACATGTGCAAAGAGGGTGTGTTGTCCTGAGGTTATCAACTTATAAAAAAAAACAGTAAGAACTTTAATGCCAATCACCTGTTGCTGCCACCATGTGTTGTTTTAAAGCAATCAACCCTTACAAAGGAAAATAAAAGCAAGAAGTCGCTCTAAGGGCAAGACACACAGGTGTGGGGTTTCGCATCCAAGTTTAGTAAGGCGCGTAGGTGAGCACAGCTATCTAAAGGTTTAAGGTTAGGAACGAAGCTAATGCCACCACTGTAACCTCCATAACCAATAAATCCCTAGGCTTATCACCATAACCTCATGTTGTCCTATACAGTTTCTTCCATGACCTTCTTTCCACCTAGTTCTGGTATTCTGCCTTGGGATATAATCTCCTCTACAACATGCTTAGTTTCAAGTGATAAAACCAAACCCCTAGAACGACCAGTGCTTCGATCCTGCATAATTTGATGCTCTACAATTTTGCCAAACTTGGAAAAGTAGTCCTTGAACTCATCTTTGGTAATTGAAGTAGGTATCCCACCCACAAATACCTTTTTTGGTTTTGGGGCCTTCGACGAAATCCCCCTTGGAATGGTTCTTTTGATTCCCACCGTTTTCCCATCAAGAATGTGCTTGTCCTGTATATCCTGGTCTGTGACAAAGGGGTCAACATAAGTCACATACCCAAATCCTCGAGGCTAGCCAGTGAGATGGTCTTTCATTATAATTGAGTCTGTTAGCTCCCCCTACTTACTGAAATGCTTTGTAAACGCGCTCGATGTGGTACCCCTCAGATGACTGCCGATAAAAATCCTCCCCACGACTGGAAACACCATTGTCCTTTCTTGTTTTTTCTCTTCTTCAACCTTTTCCTCTCGTTCTAAGTCACCATCCTCATTAGAGGCCACATCCTACGTCTTCTGGTCTTTCAAAGAAGCCATCACAGGCTATTGAAAACCAATAAAGAAAATCCCCTTTCAAATGCAAAAGAGTTGAGGACAGATAATATGAAGAACTTTCGGTAACCCTAAATGTTGATAATGAAAGGTTCAAAAATCACAAGGAAAATTTGATACATTCTATAGCTTCGGCAACCCTTTCCACATCAAACACCAATGCTCAAAATAAAGAAAAACACAGGGTTAAAGGTGTACGTCTATACAACCGCAAGGATGAGAAATTTCTCCCTTGCTCCTACTCGGATTGCGCTATAGTAAAGCTGTGTGAAAATTTACTAAAGCTAAGGGGATCTTAAAATATAACCTTACCAGATTTGAATTATCACGCTTATTATTATGACCGCTACCTTAGCCAAGAGTTAAAAAATACTCAGGTGGGGACGCATATATGAAATCTTAAATGTTTCAAATCAGGGAAGGCAAAAATCGCCTTGTAAGACAATCACACCATTAAATTTCTCCAGGATTAAGTTTTCTCACTCTCGTCATCTTAGGAATTAAGTGACCAGGGGAAGGGCATGACAAAAGAAGTCCAATAGAGAACTCGCCCTTTTATGACAGCAGGATAAAAAAAAAATTGAAAAGAAAAAAAATAAACATAAGGGATCAAACATTGGAAATATCGCAAGGGCATAAAAATGGTGAAAGGTGAACATAGGAAGATCGTGCTAAAGGATTAAAGTAGGGAGTAGAAACAGGGATTAGAACACCGGCAAAAGGAAGACACTAGTGGCTGTAACCAGTGAAGGTCCATCAAATAAATTTCAATGCAAAACATCTAAGAGTGTTGTACGCCATCGCACTAAGAAACAAATAAACTCTTTTACAAAAAGGCTATTAAATATAGATCGAGATTTACAACTAAACGCATAGGTGGAATAAGAATCTCGGGCCATGACTGACAAGTACAAGAAGTTGCACTACAGGAAAAGGGAATACGATCATTAAACTGATATGGACAGTGGGGAGGCACTTCAGGAAAAGAACTTACATGCCACTTAACTCATCTAAAATATTCTTACTAAAGGATGCAACTACTACCCCTAAGTTGGCTTAGAATTCTAATAACAAGTAAAACCACTATCCAAAACTCAACACAACTTTCATCTTCAAGGAATCGTATGCAAAAATTTAACAAATTTTTCTTTTATTCTTAAACAAATCAACGCACTTGCGCACCTGTGACCGATGACGAATAACTCAAAGTCACTATCCCGCGTTTGCGCTCCGTCTGAATCCTACTTGCCGACCGTCGAGACTACACCGGTACCTCTCAGCCAATGCTCGGGGTACTCTGCTTCCCCCTCAGCCCCCCCGAGCTGCAAAGGGGCCAC
Organism: Picea mariana; assembly: GCA_032191745.1. NCBI lineage: Eukaryota > Viridiplantae > Streptophyta > Pinopsida > Pinales > Pinaceae > Picea > Picea mariana. The sequence continues at coordinate 35,285 of JASDQU010371648.1, forward strand.
ACACTATCCATATGGTACGTCTAGCTCCCATCTCGCCTCATAAGGCCGAGCTACCACTCCTATCCGAGCTGGGAAATCCCAACTCCCCACAAGTAATCAGTCAAGTCACAAAACCGGCAGCATAACATTACGCTAACAGGCGATCCGCTACTTCCTCCTCCTTCCTCTCTTTTATAGATTTTTAGAACTTCCAAAGTTTCCCTAAATCTGATTTAATTTAAGTTTTAATAAAAATCTTCTAATAATTCTCCTTCGTACAAGTGTCGTCCATCCCCGACCTTCTTCCAATAAATATTTTCTTTAAATTAATAATTGTTTCATTTCTCTCACCCACCTAGAGTTGCTCCTAAATTTACTCCTAGGTGTTCCTAGATTCCCTTACAGGTTTAAATACTTTCCCTAAAATAAAGTTGCTAATTTAGTTCAATTTAGAAGGTTCTTAATTGCAGATTATTTACTATGTTGACCTCGCTTTTTACCATAAGTTCCCCTCTTTCCCTTATTATGTTTCCTCCATTCCTTAGTTTCCTAATTTTTATTATTCCCTTCTTTCCCCTTTTTATTAGAGCCAAAGTGACAGTTGCGCTATTTACTCTTTTCCTTTTATTATTAATTTAATGTCTTTTTACACTTTCACAAGTTAAATAATTTATTTCTTCTTTACCTTTGATATCCACAGATTTTATTTAAGTTCTTACTCTCTTCATTTTACCCAAAAATTTATGAAGTCCACAACTATTACTTAAGTGGTTTTTAGTTTAAGATTTATTGTTTTATTTTTTTTTATAAGGTATTTTTCTTAAGGGTAGACAGAATTTTATCCCTAGAGAAGTTTTTAGACTTAGAACTTAGATTCTGAACTGGGCAACATTGATTTAGGGAAGTTGTTTTTTTTTTGTTTTTTAAATTCTTAACGTGTTAAATTTCTTAGGGCTATCTAGGTTTGTTCCTTTATTACCATCGTCGCGACGTTCCCTTCAGGATGCACTACGTGCTCCAAGGGTGCCACTCGCCTCTTTTGTTTCTTTTGCATGACGTGCCCTTCAGGATGCACCACGTGCTCCAAGGGTGCCACTCGCCTCTTTTGTTTATTTTGCGCAATGTGCCCTTCAGGATGCACCACATGCTCCAAGGGTGCCACTCACTTCTTGACTGATTGGTAGACATCAATAACCCCTGGAGTCAACACTCCTCTAGGTGATCTTGTGGGAGACTAAGGGATTCTAAGGAATAAGGCCCCCGCCTTACTGCGCTCCCCTTAGAGTCATCGTGAGCGACTGTCGTAGTCTACCCTCACGACATTGTGGATCCACTCGAACTAGGTAATCGTTAACCTACAGTTCGAGCCACGGCGGGAGTGCTAGTAGGCTATGTCAGGGTTGTTGTCCACACCTCTCCCTCAACCTCTATGGTAATCATGTGTGGCCCGTTTACTCCATATGTGAGTTTGTTCGGCAAGCTATCGTCAGCCTACATTATCAACAATCGTGTCAGAACATGTACACATCATATCATCAAATCAATATAATATCACAGTAAACAAATCAACCCAAATAGCACACTCCCTGACTCAATCCGGAGTCCAAGGGGTTCCATCGATGCCTTTGCATCCTCAAGGTCCAAAACCCTGCACACTTAGTAAAACTGAGTCAATAGCACCTGTCTATGTCAAAGAAATAAAACATCATGTCATCTACCATAACACATCATAATCAAGGACAAATGTTTTAATATCATAATAGTCCGGATCACTTGCAAGCAAGTGTCCTCAAAGAATAAGTTTTCTCAGTGCGCCAGAGTGGGATGTTACAATAAGCCATAAACCCACCCAATTCTCATTTCAAGTGACTCACAAACCAAAAACTGTTTCAATCAGTCCTCTACTAATATAAAGAGAAATATCTATATAATGGCCTCAAAACATAATTTATATGTCTCCTTCTCTTGGAAGATATTGAAGAATAACAAAATTTCTCTTTGAAGCTATTGAATAATAACATATAAGTGTTTTTCCCTGCCAAAATTCTATGGATTTTACATTTGGTATGGTAGGGGATTAGAGAAATGCCTATGAAATAAATTCAAACACAAATCTGAAACTCAAGGCAATCCAATGTATTCGATATCCACGACAAATCACTCTAATATATATGTAAGATATCATGTAGATTTCAACCTTCCCAAAATAGAGGTGTCATGCATGTAGCTTAAGGTGTTTCCTTCATTTTGCCAGTTTTATTTTTTATAATTCTTGAGTATTTATGAAAAAAAAATAGTAGCATTATTTAGAAATTTGGAGAGTAGACATATCTTCACACACACAAAATTATTCTTGCATATTATAAAAAACACACACTTATACATAGTTATAACTCTATTATATAGAGTTATTTAGATCTAACTATTTCCTAATTTAGGTGGTGTAGTTGAGAGAATATATCAACAAACAACAACTCAATCTTATTACATTAATGGAATCATTATCTCCAACACCCTCTCTTAATGCTTACAATATGGAAAGAACAATACTGAAATCAAATAAATATATTTTAGAAAATAGTTTTTGAACTATTATCTCTTGTAAACTCTTCATTAACAACTTTATCCACTTTTGAAATCTCGTATACTAAGCTCCATCACACAACCATTCATTTTGAGCTACCACTTGATCCCTTGAAGATATGATTGCCTCAAACCAGAAAACCCATTGTAAAAGACTGTAGACATAACCAGTGACAATGTTCTTAAAGAACCACGTTCACCAAGAACCACAAGATTTTAAGTTATATTACCCTGTTCTAAAAAAAAGTATGAGAGGTTCTTCATTCCTCCAAAATATGGAATAAACATTGGTAAAAACTACTATAATAATATGTTAGACGAATATTTGGACACTACCCTCCATAAAGAGAAAAACTTCTTCCAACCCTCTCCACACTGAAAATCGATACCAACATGGCTACCACATTCACAAACCTGAATCCTTGTCAACTTCTAAAAGAAAGGTAAGGCGATGGCCATGACTGGGTGGCTGAAATTTCCTCTGCAAAATATTGCGGAACATATGCTTCGCCATCTTGGAAGCTTTGCTTGCCTTAGTTAGTTGAATTCCTGTTGAACATTGGGTGTCCCTTGAATATTTTCTGGCATATCCTTGGTGTTCTTCCCGTGACTTCTCTCAACCAGGGTGTAGCATTTCCTGCTTAAATGTTCAACGAAAGGTGGCTTCACACGAGTAGACAAATAGAGTCTCATCAAACAATGAATCACAAAGGACAACACCCTAACAAAACACAACAAAAATCACTCACAAGAACAATATACTCTTACACAAACAATCTATCTACTCTCCACAACATATTACATCTTTTTCATATTCCTGGACCCTCCCTGAGGGAGTTAAATCTAGACCAGTTGTGGTACCAATTTAGAAATTGGGATTGCAGCCATATCTTCACACACACAGAACTATTCTCTTATATTATAAAAAACACACACCTACACATAGTTATAACTTTATTATATAAAGTTATTCACATCTAACTATTTCCTAATTTAGGTGGTGTAGTTGAGAAAATATCTCAACAAACTACAACCCAATCTTATTATATTAATGGAAGCATTATCTCCAACAATTTACAACATATGATAGAAATTGCCTATTTTATTTATAAGACCTACTGGACTTAGCTTCATCTTAACACAGATCAGGGTTTCATGAGAAATCTGCCATATAGGAAGTGGTGCAAGGATCGATTTCTGAATAGCCATAGGTCAATTAGGGTGTTTCTCAGCTCATCTAGTTGATGGAGAGGGTTGAATTATCATTACAAAATAATCCATAATTTTTCAAATTACTACAAAATCTCTCTATATGCATAAATATAAAACTGTTCAATAAGCCTGCTTCCAGAAATAAATACTTGTATGAATACAAAACTTTGAATTTTAGAATATTGTGCTCCATTGAAGCATTTTTCCTACAATTCTATTTTCAGAAAATACACTATTCGAGCTTGATGTATTTATTGGTGTGGTGATTTCGATGTGAATTTTCACTAGCTTAACTGAAATATGTGGAACTTAACCATAAGTGAGAATTTCATGATTTTATAAGAATTGCTCTATTTATTCTCTTTGACCAGTGTTCCTTTTTGGAATTATCTACAAAAGTGCAACCATCTAAGAGATTCATAAAGATATTTATTCTTCTATCCATAGGGATTCATTGAAAAGAAAATTGTTACTGAGGAAGACTGTGTTGTATATGCAATATATTTTTACCTCTGCATAAAATAATTTGCCATGAACTTGTGCCACTGGAAACATAGATTGCATTGACAATCTACAAAGGTTCATCATACTTGTGACCCCATAAATTAGTTTCCACTAGTACAAAAGAAGCACTGAACTTGTTGATAGTACCATATCCTTGTTTATGAATCTTGCTGGAAGACTTTCCCAAATAATTTTGTAGTTGACAAATGAAAATCACTGATTACACTTGAACATTTCAAGTCACAAGAAATGTTTTATGCATATCCCAGGAAACTATCATGACTGGAAATGTTGAAGGAAAAGACAAACCTAATAGGTAAAGGACTATTCGAATTAAACTTCCCTTCAACTTTCCCATGAAATAAACAAATAATAATATTAAGGCATTCTTATACTTCATCATGTGTTGATTGCGATTAAATAGCATGTGCAAAGGAGGATTCATTGTGATTTTCTTTTCATCGAAGTTTATGAGTAGTGGGATTCTTTGGATCCGGTAATGGCTTTTCTCCTCTCCTTGTACATTGACAAGTCGATGTACAATTATGAATCATCTATGGAGAAAAATAAAGCTTATGAATTGTCATTGAAATGTTGGTTCTATAACTGGGTTGGGATAGTTGTGAAAAAAAATGATGATTTGGAACTACAGGAGAGCCTTGGCCATTCATGACCAATTACATAAACTTTGGAAAAACAGTTAAAAAAATTGTGAATTAAAAACCCGTTAGACTACTGATTCTTGTTCCTATATTTATTTTGTGGTTGTTCAGATATATTTAATCCTTATTTTACACTAAACAATCTCTTTTTATCAACTTACAGTGATTCACAATCCTTTTACTTGGAAGAATTATCTTTTTCACATTTCAACCACGATGCAAACCTACAGGTTTTATTTATACCAGGTATGCCACATTGCCAACAGTTGTCTAAGGTTTTTGATGATGGGTTTGGATCCATTATCAAGCCTAAATCAAATCACATCCTTGAAAGAAAAAGATGGGAGCTTGGAAGAAAAAGGAAATCTGAAATACCTTATGTTTGGAAATGCAGTGTCAGAATTTACTTTACTGTTTAACCCTATTCATTTTTTTTAAAATGCCATTTAAATGTATCAAAATTTTGGGTGTAGATGGCTCCTAAGACTCCCAAGTGCTTGGAGAAATAGATCCATGATGAATAACTCTGAGAAAATGGGAGTTGTAATATGGTTGATGTTTTCCCTATGAAAATCACCCAAAATCTTACAACCTTGTCATTCACTTAAAATTCTTTTTAAAACCATGAAATTTGCTTGCAATCCATATCAGGAAAGTTCTCCACCTGAAATGATGTATTTTTTGGTTCAATTTTGAGGGTTTTACATAAACAAAGGTGAAAACAAAACTGCACTGTCCTTGTCAAAATTGTCGTGGACATGGAGGAAAAAAAAACATATTTTGGTTTGGGTGCAATTTCGAATAGGCATTGTACACCTTACTTTAATTCAAAATGTATTTCATTGTTGAGACTCGCAGCTCGCCCAAAATATCTCCAAAAATAGAGAACAATTAGAATCAAGACCATGTTCAAACCTACTCTAATCTCCAAATACTACAATCCTATGCTATACAAGAAAAAAACCTATGTCAAGGTCATTGCATAATGTTTTGAAATTGAATTAGTCTTCCTGTCAATGTTGTTCTCATAGACAACTATTGTTTCATTTAACAATAATTTGGGTGTAAATTGTTGGCAACCTCTTGTGAACTTGACCCTAATGGGTAGATTAGATGTTTTTACTTGGAAATTTGCTAACTTTCTCATTTAAACTTTGCAACTTAGAGACTATTTAATGCACAAGCATTGCCCCATCTTATAAATATATGGGTTGGGTCTAACTGAGTTTTGTAATTTAGACTGAAATTAAAATGGGTTGTTTTGACTTTTAGTTATTATTTTAACAATGGGTGTACATTTTTGGCAACCTCTTATCAACTTGAAGCTAATGGGTAGATTAGATGTTTTTTTTTTTTGTCAACCTTGCAACTTAAAGACTTTATTTATTGCACAAGCATTGCCACATCTTATGAACATATGGGTTGGGTCTCATTGTTAGAGTTTTGTTTTTTTAATTTAAAGGGAAATTGAAACCGATTGCTTTGACTTTTATTTATTATAAGAAACTACTTACAATGAATTAATGTATGGTTTGAAAACAACTTTCAAAGAAATCATTTTGACTTGGCTTATTACAGGAGTGGATGAAACAAATTTGGCATTGTCTAAACTTTTACCTTTTGGTATTTTTCGATGGAATCGACTATATAAATATGGGTGAAATCACAATTTTCTATTTTTTTAAATTGCATTTTTGAATGCGTGAATGGATTCAATGTCTTGAAAAACCCTGGGGAACTTAGATTATACAGACTCAACCACTCAAATATACAATTCCAACAATTTTTCACCGAATTTCGAGTTAAATTTTATCGGAAAATATTCCTAGAAAATGACAAAAAAGTAGAACATTTAGACTACAACAAATAAGTTTTGGAAAGGGAATGCAAAGAAAAATCATATAGTCAAAAGTAGAGTTATTGGACGACTAAATACATGAATTACTTAAATAACTTAAATAGAACTCAGTGAGTTCATGTGCAGTGTACTTAACCCCAAAAATTTAGAGCATTCTCATAAAATGTAGTGCAAATCCTAAGAACACAAGAGAAAAGAGAGATAAAAATAGAGAACTATGTTCACTTACGTCTTCAAGGGGGAAACCTCCAAGAGAAATGTTTCAAATACAATAACAATTCTTGACAAAAAAATGCATAACCTTCTACTCAATATATAGCTATCCATAAAGAATCTTAACTACATATGGACTCCTTATAATGAGGGCCAACCAACTAATTTGGGTCTTATTATTAAAAAATACCCCTTATTACAATGAGTAACTATTAACTAATTGTTTAATGGTGTAAGTTTTAAACCTGTGAAGTAAAGAAATGCATAGAGATTCTTAAGCAAAACATAAATTAATCAATGGCTCATACACACAATACACAAAGATTTACGTTGGAAACCCTTAACTGGGAGAAAACCAACCTTCCTTGGTGTCACACCTTTCAAATCTTCATCATATTAATTTCACCATTCACAATACAACATATACAATATTTTAGGTATTACGTAGCTACCAAAACCCTAATCCATTAATCCAGGATTAATTTAGAAAACTGCTAAAAATAGAAAAATCTGTTAACATAACAAAAACCGCCCAAAAAAGAAATTTTGGGGCGTTGCCCCAAACACTGCATGTAACCAAGGGGGGGAAATCCTATCCCCCCCTAGGATCCCCTAGGAAAGCACCCGACACACACAACACAAAGAGTGAAGGAAGTTGGGATCGTCAAACGCAGTTGTCGAATCTAACATGCGCACACACACACACACACATGTAAAGAATATAACACATACCCAACAAATGGGTCTTATTCAAGGAAGGTGGCCTCATACATTAATAAAGTATCTAAGTAAGGGGGTTATGGTATGACCATAACATGCCCTCTCCCTTCGAAAGTAGTGTTGTTCTCAAGGCCGAAGGACAGAAAATTGTTGTAGAATCGCTATCGGTTCCCATGTGGCATCTTTTGGTTGCATATCTTTCCACTGAATCAATACTTCCTTGATCATGCGTTGGTGCAACTAGCGCTCTCTAGTATCCAATATTGCTTCGGGTTGGAGCCAAATGGAACCTTCTTCATCAAGTTCCTATAGGTATATCTACACTTTACAATTTGATCCCACAACTTTCTTCAAACATGACACATGAAAGACTGGATGAAACTTGGAGTGGGTTGGGAGCTAGCTCATATGGAACATGACCAATGCGTTGTATGATATGATAGGGACCATAGAAATTTGGAGCTATCTTCTGGCGAACTTTATGAGTGATGTCTATTTATAAGGTTGCAAGTGAATAAACACTTGATCCCCTTCATTAAAAGAACATTTATATATGTGTTGATCAGCTTGTTGTTTCATTTTATTTTGTGCCATAAACAAGTTTTTCTTTAGGACATGAATAATAGTTTCTCTGGTGTGAAGCGTTCTATTTACTGCATGAACCTTGGAGGTTCCTGGTACATAGGATGCCACTAATAGGGGTTTTGGGCCATAAATAAGTTCATATGGTGTCATTTTGGTACCTCCATGATAAGTGGTATTATACCACCATTTAGTAAGGGGAACCCATTGTGCCCATTGGTGCAGATTTTCGAAATAAAAACATCTCAAATAGGTTTCTAAACACTTGTTGACCACTTCTGTTTGACCATCAGTTTGAGGATGATATGTAGTGCTTATATTCACCTGTGTACCTTGAAGTTTAAATAGTTCTTGCCCAAATTTGTTGGTGAATGTGGGGTCTCGATATGAGACAATGGAAGTGGGCATACCATGTAGCTTAAAGATCTGATCCATGAAGGCCTGGGCCACTGGGGAAGGAGTAAAAGGATGAACTAGGGCACAAAAATGATGAGATTTTGAAAGACGGTCAACAACCACCATGATGACTAATTTATTCCCTTCTTTTGGGAGTCCCATGATAAAACCCATTGAAATGTTTTTCAAATCTGTGTTGGTATTGGTAATTGTTGCAATTCCCCTAGTATCTTCATTGTCTCTTCCTTGTTTATTTGGAAAGTGTCACATGATGCTACGAAGTCTTGGATATTTGTTTTCATGCCATCCTAGAAGAATGAGCGCTTTGTCCTTTCATAGGTTTTATGAAATCCAAACTGACCAGATACTGGTGATGAATGTAGCTCCTTTAAGACTTGTTGTTTTAGGGATGAATCCTTTGCCAAAACAATGTGTCATTTATGCCAAGATGTATCGTGTTTCCATGTATAAATTTTAGGTGGGTTGGGATCTACCTGAAACCTTGCGAGCCTCCTTGAGCCATCCAGGGCTTAGTAATGATAAGGAAAATAATGACCCATTCTCCTAAAATTGTCTGGACAAAATATCAACTACAACATTCTATTTACCCTTCTTATATATTATCTCATAATCTAATCCGAATTTATGCAGGAACGCAACAGAATACACAAATAACCATGAATTCAAAGATGCAAAGGAAATAACACTTCATTTCATTAATATCAAAGAACTGAAATTTGTTTACATACATAATAGAAATAAACTAGCTAGGGCATTGGTAGCTTATCTCTGAGAAGAGATGTGGCGGCTACAGGCATCTGAACTTTGTGTTACAATGAGGCTCGAAGGCCTATATGTTATTGAGAAACAATGGAAACCCTGAACATCCACAAACCTAACCCTAGGAGATGAAACGCCAGAAAATGGGCCCCATTGGGGTAAATTGGTACATCAATTTCTCGGGGTCGTAACTTTGTCATACTATCTTTGTTTGACGCATATGATACATCGTTAGAAAGATCTATCCGAGGATTACAAATGCTAGCAAAAAATGTCATGGTACAAAGCAAACTAATATTTTTCGACTTGTTGATGCCAAAACAAGGTCATTTAGGGCCTCAAAATGGCTTCGGAAGTTCAGGACCCCAAAAACTACCAAAAATAGTAAATTGTGCTACAATTAAGGAAACTAAAAAAACTAAAAGAAACGATGGCAGGGGTCCAAGAGGAATAGGTGGGTGGCCACCAATATCCACCTAGATCATTCCTCCCCCCTTAGGAAGCAATGGTCCCCATTGCGTTGAGTTCCTCCATGAGATGAGGAAACTTCTTCTGAACTTGGTCCCTAGTGAGCCACTTTCCCTAGGGAAGGAGTTGGTCTTCTTTGATAACTTGATATAGATGGATCCTCTGATGGTGGTTGTTCTTGATCTGTGTGTCCATAATGTTCCATGCAGTCTGGGTTTAACTCTGTTGGTGTGAGTTGTTTTTCCATGTTGGATGTGTCCAGTAGAGGTGGAAAGTAAGGCTAAAGGTGGTCCACATTAAACACTGGGTGCATACCAAGGAATGGTGGGATACTAAGATCGAATGCATTGTCCCCTACAACCTTGGTTATGGTGTATGGCCCATATCGGAGTGGGCGAATCTTGCGGTGGGGTCCAGGGAGGTGTTAATTCTGCAAATGTAGCCACACTTTGTCACCCACTTGGAAGTTGTGTTGCACCCAATGTTGATCATGTCATT
>JASDQU010371648.1:45759-59012 GCA_032191745.1 Picea mariana
TCCAACAATTTACAACATATGATAGAAATTGCCTATTTTATTTATAAGACCTACTGGACTTAGCTTCATCTTAACACAGATCAGGGTTTCATGAGAAATCTGCCATATAGGAAGTGGTGCAAGGATCGATTTCTGAATAGCCATAGGTCAATTAGGGTGTTTCTCAGCTCATCTAGTTGATGGAGAGGGTTGAATTATCATTACAAAATAATCCATAATTTTTCAAATTACTACAAAATCTCTCTATATGCATAAATATAAAACTGTTCAATAAGCCTGCTTCCAGAAATAAATACTTGTATGAATACAAAACTTTGAATTTTAGAATATTGTGCTCCATTGAAGCATTTTTCCTACAATTCTATTTTCAGAAAATACACTATTCGAGCTTGATGTATTTATTGGTGTGGTGATTTCGATGTGAATTTTCACTAGCTTAACTGAAATATGTGGAACTTAACCATAAGTGAGAATTTCATGATTTTATAAGAATTGCTCTATTTATTCTCTTTGACCAGTGTTCCTTTTTGGAATTATCTACAAAAGTGCAACCATCTAAGAGATTCATAAAGATATTTATTCTTCTATCCATAGGGATTCATTGAAAAGAAAATTGTTACTGAGGAAGACTGTGTTGTATATGCAATATATTTTTACCTCTGCATAAAATAATTTGCCATGAACTTGTGCCACTGGAAACATAGATTGCATTGACAATCTACAAAGGTTCATCATACTTGTGACCCCATAAATTAGTTTCCACTAGTACAAAAGAAGCACTGAACTTGTTGATAGTACCATATCCTTGTTTATGAATCTTGCTGGAAGACTTTCCCAAATAATTTTGTAGTTGACAAATGAAAATCACTGATTACACTTGAACATTTCAAGTCACAAGAAATGTTTTATGCATATCCCAGGAAACTATCATGACTGGAAATGTTGAAGGAAAAGACAAACCTAATAGGTAAAGGACTATTCGAATTAAACTTCCCTTCAACTTTCCCATGAAATAAACAAATAATAATATTAAGGCATTCTTATACTTCATCATGTGTTGATTGCGATTAAATAGCATGTGCAAAGGAGGATTCATTGTGATTTTCTTTTCATCGAAGTTTATGAGTAGTGGGATTCTTTGGATCCGGTAATGGCTTTTCTCCTCTCCTTGTACATTGACAAGTCGATGTACAATTATGAATCATCTATGGAGAAAAATAAAGCTTATGAATTGTCATTGAAATGTTGGTTCTATAACTGGGTTGGGATAGTTGTGAAAAAAAATGATGATTTGGAACTACAGGAGAGCCTTGGCCATTCATGACCAATTACATAAACTTTGGAAAAACAGTTAAAAAAATTGTGAATTAAAAACCCGTTAGACTACTGATTCTTGTTCCTATATTTATTTTGTGGTTGTTCAGATATATTTAATCCTTATTTTACACTAAACAATCTCTTTTTATCAACTTACAGTGATTCACAATCCTTTTACTTGGAAGAATTATCTTTTTCACATTTCAACCACGATGCAAACCTACAGGTTTTATTTATACCAGGTATGCCACATTGCCAACAGTTGTCTAAGGTTTTTGATGATGGGTTTGGATCCATTATCAAGCCTAAATCAAATCACATCCTTGAAAGAAAAAGATGGGAGCTTGGAAGAAAAAGGAAATCTGAAATACCTTATGTTTGGAAATGCAGTGTCAGAATTTACTTTACTGTTTAACCCTATTCATTTTTTTTAAAATGCCATTTAAATGTATCAAAATTTTGGGTGTAGATGGCTCCTAAGACTCCCAAGTGCTTGGAGAAATAGATCCATGATGAATAACTCTGAGAAAATGGGAGTTGTAATATGGTTGATGTTTTCCCTATGAAAATCACCCAAAATCTTACAACCTTGTCATTCACTTAAAATTCTTTTTAAAACCATGAAATTTGCTTGCAATCCATATCAGGAAAGTTCTCCACCTGAAATGATGTATTTTTTGGTTCAATTTTGAGGGTTTTACATAAACAAAGGTGAAAACAAAACTGCACTGTCCTTGTCAAAATTGTCGTGGACATGGAGGAAAAAAAAACATATTTTGGTTTGGGTGCAATTTCGAATAGGCATTGTACACCTTACTTTAATTCAAAATGTATTTCATTGTTGAGACTCGCAGCTCGCCCAAAATATCTCCAAAAATAGAGAACAATTAGAATCAAGACCATGTTCAAACCTACTCTAATCTCCAAATACTACAATCCTATGCTATACAAGAAAAAAACCTATGTCAAGGTCATTGCATAATGTTTTGAAATTGAATTAGTCTTCCTGTCAATGTTGTTCTCATAGACAACTATTGTTTCATTTAACAATAATTTGGGTGTAAATTGTTGGCAACCTCTTGTGAACTTGACCCTAATGGGTAGATTAGATGTTTTTACTTGGAAATTTGCTAACTTTCTCATTTAAACTTTGCAACTTAGAGACTATTTAATGCACAAGCATTGCCCCATCTTATAAATATATGGGTTGGGTCTAACTGAGTTTTGTAATTTAGACTGAAATTAAAATGGGTTGTTTTGACTTTTAGTTATTATTTTAACAATGGGTGTACATTTTTGGCAACCTCTTATCAACTTGAAGCTAATGGGTAGATTAGATGTTTTTTTTTTTTGTCAACCTTGCAACTTAAAGACTTTATTTATTGCACAAGCATTGCCACATCTTATGAACATATGGGTTGGGTCTCATTGTTAGAGTTTTGTTTTTTTAATTTAAAGGGAAATTGAAACCGATTGCTTTGACTTTTATTTATTATAAGAAACTACTTACAATGAATTAATGTATGGTTTGAAAACAACTTTCAAAGAAATCATTTTGACTTGGCTTATTACAGGAGTGGATGAAACAAATTTGGCATTGTCTAAACTTTTACCTTTTGGTATTTTTCGATGGAATCGACTATATAAATATGGGTGAAATCACAATTTTCTATTTTTTTAAATTGCATTTTTGAATGCGTGAATGGATTCAATGTCTTGAAAAACCCTGGGGAACTTAGATTATACAGACTCAACCACTCAAATATACAATTCCAACAATTTTTCACCGAATTTCGAGTTAAATTTTATCGGAAAATATTCCTAGAAAATGACAAAAAAGTAGAACATTTAGACTACAACAAATAAGTTTTGGAAAGGGAATGCAAAGAAAAATCATATAGTCAAAAGTAGAGTTATTGGACGACTAAATACATGAATTACTTAAATAACTTAAATAGAACTCAGTGAGTTCATGTGCAGTGTACTTAACCCCAAAAATTTAGAGCATTCTCATAAAATGTAGTGCAAATCCTAAGAACACAAGAGAAAAGAGAGATAAAAATAGAGAACTATGTTCACTTACGTCTTCAAGGGGGAAACCTCCAAGAGAAATGTTTCAAATACAATAACAATTCTTGACAAAAAAATGCATAACCTTCTACTCAATATATAGCTATCCATAAAGAATCTTAACTACATATGGACTCCTTATAATGAGGGCCAACCAACTAATTTGGGTCTTATTATTAAAAAATACCCCTTATTACAATGAGTAACTATTAACTAATTGTTTAATGGTGTAAGTTTTAAACCTGTGAAGTAAAGAAATGCATAGAGATTCTTAAGCAAAACATAAATTAATCAATGGCTCATACACACAATACACAAAGATTTACGTTGGAAACCCTTAACTGGGAGAAAACCAACCTTCCTTGGTGTCACACCTTTCAAATCTTCATCATATTAATTTCACCATTCACAATACAACATATACAATATTTTAGGTATTACGTAGCTACCAAAACCCTAATCCATTAATCCAGGATTAATTTAGAAAACTGCTAAAAATAGAAAAATCTGTTAACATAACAAAAACCGCCCAAAAAAGAAATTTTGGGGCGTTGCCCCAAACACTGCATGTAACCAAGGGGGGGAAATCCTATCCCCCCCTAGGATCCCCTAGGAAAGCACCCGACACACACAACACAAAGAGTGAAGGAAGTTGGGATCGTCAAACGCAGTTGTCGAATCTAACATGCGCACACACACACACACACATGTAAAGAATATAACACATACCCAACAAATGGGTCTTATTCAAGGAAGGTGGCCTCATACATTAATAAAGTATCTAAGTAAGGGGGTTATGGTATGACCATAACATGCCCTCTCCCTTCGAAAGTAGTGTTGTTCTCAAGGCCGAAGGACAGAAAATTGTTGTAGAATCGCTATCGGTTCCCATGTGGCATCTTTTGGTTGCATATCTTTCCACTGAATCAATACTTCCTTGATCATGCGTTGGTGCAACTAGCGCTCTCTAGTATCCAATATTGCTTCGGGTTGGAGCCAAATGGAACCTTCTTCATCAAGTTCCTATAGGTATATCTACACTTTACAATTTGATCCCACAACTTTCTTCAAACATGACACATGAAAGACTGGATGAAACTTGGAGTGGGTTGGGAGCTAGCTCATATGGAACATGACCAATGCGTTGTATGATATGATAGGGACCATAGAAATTTGGAGCTATCTTCTGGCGAACTTTATGAGTGATGTCTATTTATAAGGTTGCAAGTGAATAAACACTTGATCCCCTTCATTAAAAGAACATTTATATATGTGTTGATCAGCTTGTTGTTTCATTTTATTTTGTGCCATAAACAAGTTTTTCTTTAGGACATGAATAATAGTTTCTCTGGTGTGAAGCGTTCTATTTACTGCATGAACCTTGGAGGTTCCTGGTACATAGGATGCCACTAATAGGGGTTTTGGGCCATAAATAAGTTCATATGGTGTCATTTTGGTACCTCCATGATAAGTGGTATTATACCACCATTTAGTAAGGGGAACCCATTGTGCCCATTGGTGCAGATTTTCGAAATAAAAACATCTCAAATAGGTTTCTAAACACTTGTTGACCACTTCTGTTTGACCATCAGTTTGAGGATGATATGTAGTGCTTATATTCACCTGTGTACCTTGAAGTTTAAATAGTTCTTGCCCAAATTTGTTGGTGAATGTGGGGTCTCGATATGAGACAATGGAAGTGGGCATACCATGTAGCTTAAAGATCTGATCCATGAAGGCCTGGGCCACTGGGGAAGGAGTAAAAGGATGAACTAGGGCACAAAAATGATGAGATTTTGAAAGACGGTCAACAACCACCATGATGACTAATTTATTCCCTTCTTTTGGGAGTCCCATGATAAAACCCATTGAAATGTTTTTCAAATCTGTGTTGGTATTGGTAATTGTTGCAATTCCCCTAGTATCTTCATTGTCTCTTCCTTGTTTATTTGGAAAGTGTCACATGATGCTACGAAGTCTTGGATATTTGTTTTCATGCCATCCTAGAAGAATGAGCGCTTTGTCCTTTCATAGGTTTTATGAAATCCAAACTGACCAGATACTGGTGATGAATGTAGCTCCTTTAAGACTTGTTGTTTTAGGGATGAATCCTTTGCCAAAACAATGTGTCATTTATGCCAAGATGTATCGTGTTTCCATGTATAAATTTTAGGTGGGTTGGGATCTACCTGAAACCTTGCGAGCCTCCTTGAGCCATCCAGGGCTTAGTAATGATAAGGAAAATAATGACCCATTCTCCTAAAATTGTCTGGACAAAATATCAACTACAACATTCTATTTACCCTTCTTATATATTATCTCATAATCTAATCCGAATTTATGCAGGAACGCAACAGAATACACAAATAACCATGAATTCAAAGATGCAAAGGAAATAACACTTCATTTCATTAATATCAAAGAACTGAAATTTGTTTACATACATAATAGAAATAAACTAGCTAGGGCATTGGTAGCTTATCTCTGAGAAGAGATGTGGCGGCTACAGGCATCTGAACTTTGTGTTACAATGAGGCTCGAAGGCCTATATGTTATTGAGAAACAATGGAAACCCTGAACATCCACAAACCTAACCCTAGGAGATGAAACGCCAGAAAATGGGCCCCATTGGGGTAAATTGGTACATCAATTTCTCGGGGTCGTAACTTTGTCATACTATCTTTGTTTGACGCATATGATACATCGTTAGAAAGATCTATCCGAGGATTACAAATGCTAGCAAAAAATGTCATGGTACAAAGCAAACTAATATTTTTCGACTTGTTGATGCCAAAACAAGGTCATTTAGGGCCTCAAAATGGCTTCGGAAGTTCAGGACCCCAAAAACTACCAAAAATAGTAAATTGTGCTACAATTAAGGAAACTAAAAAAACTAAAAGAAACGATGGCAGGGGTCCAAGAGGAATAGGTGGGTGGCCACCAATATCCACCTAGATCATTCCTCCCCCCTTAGGAAGCAATGGTCCCCATTGCGTTGAGTTCCTCCATGAGATGAGGAAACTTCTTCTGAACTTGGTCCCTAGTGAGCCACTTTCCCTAGGGAAGGAGTTGGTCTTCTTTGATAACTTGATATAGATGGATCCTCTGATGGTGGTTGTTCTTGATCTGTGTGTCCATAATGTTCCATGCAGTCTGGGTTTAACTCTGTTGGTGTGAGTTGTTTTTCCATGTTGGATGTGTCCAGTAGAGGTGGAAAGTAAGGCTAAAGGTGGTCCACATTAAACACTGGGTGCATACCAAGGAATGGTGGGATACTAAGATCGAATGCATTGTCCCCTACAACCTTGGTTATGGTGTATGGCCCATATCGGAGTGGGCGAATCTTGCGGTGGGGTCCAGGGAGGTGTTAATTCTGCAAATGTAGCCACACTTTGTCACCCACTTGGAAGTTGTGTTGCACCCAATGTTGATCATGTCATTTCTTGTACTTAGCATTGGCTCTGTCCAATATGTCATGAACCTATTGGAAAATGTCCTGAATGCACTCAATGAAGTTGTTCACCTTGGCAGCTTCAGACTGGACATGAGCCAAATTAGCCTGAGTAGCTGCAAATGGTATGGCTACGTCAATGGGACATAGTAGATGGAATCCCAAGCCTAGATAAAAGGGGTTGTGGAGGGCTCGGTTATAGATATGTTGTACATAGGGGAGGCTCTCATCCCATGTGCATGGATGCTTTGACTTGTACATGCACAAAATGTGCACTATCATCTTGTTGATGACCTCTGTCTGGCCATTGGTTTGGGGATGGAAAGTTGTGGACTTGATGAGCTTGGTGTCTAGCATTGACCAAAGTTTGGACCAAAATGTAATGAGGAACCTGTTGTCCTGATCTGAGATGATAGAATGTGGGATCCCAAAGTGTACCCACACTCGTTCAAAGAAGAGTTTAGCAGTGGCTTCTGTTGTGATATTCTTCTTGCAAGCCGCCATAATGGCCATCTTTGAGAATCTGTCGATGACCACGAAAACACAGTCATTTCCATGCTTAGTAGAAGGAAGGCTCGACATATAATCCATGGAGATGGATTCCAAAGGTGGATTGGGGGTAGGCAGTGGAGTATAGAGGCCTTGCTTCTTGATGGTCGGTTTGGCAATGGTGCAGGCAATGCATGATCTGATGTACTTCCCAACATCCTATCAAAGGTTTGGCCAATAGAATACCTCTACAGTACTGCCACTATTTTATCAACCCCAAAATGTCCAGTGACCCGACTATAGTGTGCTTCCAAAATCATCTTGGCATGCTCGCTCGAAGGAACACAAAGGTGTTCTAGGTGACATAGTAGTGCATCCTGGAGGTGAAAACTTGGAACACGGTTACCCTCCAAGAGCGTCTTGTATGTGTGGCCAAAATTTGGATTGCTCTTGTAGAGAAGTGACCAATAAGAAGTCTTGTGCACACAAGAGTTGAGAACAGTGGTTATCGCCACGATCAATGGTTGGCTAAGGCAGTCTACAACATTATTGGTGCTACCCTTCTTGTACTTTATGTTCAAATGAAACTCTTGCATATATGTGGACCAATTTTGATGGCGATCATTCTGCAACTTCCCTTGTGTCTATATGAACTACAGGGATTAGTGGTCTGTGTGGATGATCGTTTCCTTCCCCAAAATGTAATGCTTCCATTGTCAGCAAGCTTGCACAATAGAATACATTTCTTTGTCATAAGTGGGATACTTTCGGACTGTGTTGGATAGTGTCACACTATGATATGCCATTGGATGTCCCTGTTGAGTAAGAACTTCTCTAATAGCATAGTCAGAGGCATCTCTCTTGATCTCAAATGGTTGTTGCAAGTCTGGTAATGTGAGCACTGGGGCACAACAGAGGCGATGTTTCAATTCTAAGAATTCCTTCTGTTGAGATTCCGACCAAAATAATTTTTCTTTCGCTCCTCCCTTAGTGACTTGACTCAAGGGCCAAGTGATATGAGAGAATCCCAACACGAACCTGTGGTAGAAATTAGCAAGACCCAGAAAGATGCGAAGCTTTACTAGAGTGGTCAAGGATGGAAAATCTCAAATGAATTGGATCTTGGTTGGATCCACATGCACCCCACGCTCATCAATAATGTATCCCATATACTGAACCTGGGTCATGCCAAAAGTGCACTTCTCCAAATTGGCACACAACTTGTGTTTCCGCAGTGTTTGGAGGACCTGTGGGATGGGGTGGAGGTGCTCTTCCCAAGTCTGGCTAAAGGTCAGGATGTCATCTAAGTACACTACTACAAATGAGTTGGTGAATGGCTGCAAGATGTCTCCTATCAGCCTCATGAAGGTTTCGGGAGAATTCGTCAACGCGAAAGGCATGACCAACCATTCGAAAAGGCCCTCCTTGGCTTTGAAGGTAGTCTTCCATACATCGGACGGTTCGATTGGTACCTGGTGATACCCAGACTTCAAGTCAATCTTGCTGAAATATTTCGCCCCTTTGAGTTGGTCCAGAAGGTCATCAATTTGTAGGATTGGGTACCTATTCTAGATAGTGATCTTGTTCAGCACCCGATAGTCAAAAGAGAGTCTCAAAGTCCCATCCTTCTTATGTGCCAACATGATCGGGCTCCCACAGGGTGATGAACTTGGTCGGATGTAACCTTTCTGTAGCAGCTCCTGAATCTGCCTCTTGATTTCATCGTTCTCTAAAAAAGAGCGTCGATAGATCAGTCCATTGGGTAGCGATGCACCTAGGATCAGATCGATGGGGTGTTTGACCTGATAGTACAGAGGCACCCATAAGAGTGAGGTGAATATGTCCCTGTAATCCTCCATGAACTTGTCCATTTGTTGTTGTCATGTGGAGGAGACCTGTCTGGAGGTTGTGGCCACAGTCTTCCTCTTTCCCTGAGGGTGAATCATTAGGAAAACAAATTTCCCGGTTTTGGAAATGAGCTTACTGCATTGTTTTGAAACAACCAAAGAGATAGCGGCAGGCGGTGGTACCTTTGGTATCCTATACAACTTATTTCCCAAGGTACCAATAACAACGTGAGGCTAGGACTCATACATAGCATGTCACTTCCACAAGTATGGTTGGCCTAATAATACATCACAAACATCAAGAGGAGCAATGTCACATAATAACTCATAGGTGAAGGGCTTGATGTTGTAGGGAGGGTGACATTGCTAGCTGACGCAAAGATATTGTCCTTAGTGAAGCCACTCGATGGTGTACGAATGTGGGTGTATTGTGGTCAGCAAGCCCAACCGCTTCATGACCTCTTTTTAAATGAGGTTCTTTTGGATTCCACTGTCGACAATGAACCATAGCGGGGAACCCTTTACCCACATCTGGGAGTGGAAGAGACACTCCTCCTCCTATGGATCTTTCGTTTCTTCCTTTTGGATCTTCGTGGTGGAAACGGTGGCGTTGGGCTCCACATCAATAATCTGCTTCCCTCTGTCATTCCCCTTCTCGGGTTCTGATTCAGTGTCGGAGCATCCATCTTATTTAGAAGCCCTCATCTAGTCCACCAATGACTGTTTGGCCCGACACTCACTTGTGTTGTGAGTGGAGCTCTTATGGAACTCACACGACTTTCCCATGTCCTTCTTCAACTTTGCGGTGTTGTTCTTTGCTTGTGACTTTGGTAGGTTGTCTTGAGCCGCCATGACTTGTCTTTGTCCTTTGTTCTGTGGCTTGGGGTTACCTTTCACTTGCTTTTGATTCACAAATCCAAAGTCTCGCTTCTTCTGTTTGAATTTCTGCTCAATCTTGGAAGCATACTAGTATCTCGTGCCAAGCAAGGAGATGTCGAGGAACTCCATTTCCTCTTGAATGTGTCTATGTAGACAACTGCGATACTTTAGCACCAAATATTTCTCTGAATATTTGATACCCAACTTTGTGCACAGGGTATGGAATAGATTCGTCAGCTCATGCACATCTTGATCCCTTTGTTGCCGCAACGTAGTCCATTATATGTACTTGTCCTCATAGCTCCCCACAGGATAATATTATTCCTTGATGGTGTCTCGAAAATAATTCCAAGTGGGTACGACCGAGAACAGAGAGGGTTTATCCTCGTCTTTTTTCTCACAGTAGGTTTCCAACCAGTCCTTGACATGGGGGGCAGCTTTGAGTAGTGAAAAATTAATCTTCTCTCAGTTGGAAAAGTCATGAACCAAGAAATATCCTTCTAATAGATTCAACCATCTATCTACGATGTATGTATCTATTTGTCCATCAAATATGGTAATGTTAAATTTTACTTGTACCTTAAAAGGGGTTGCACCTCCAGAGTGGCTGTTGGATGCAGATGCACCGCCAGTGGGCAATCGTTGAAGGATTTGGGCAAAGTTATCCATCATCACATTCCTTTGTTTTTCAAAGGCCTCCTTGACCAATATTTTGATAGGATATCCTGTTTCCTCATATTTCTTTTCATCCCCAATGGGAGACCATCGGGGTTTACGAGGCTGATCTTCAAAAGGTTCAACCAGATCGAGCCCTAACTCCTTATACCCCGACCTCGTTGGGGACATGCAAAGAAGGATCGAGAAAGAGCATATCGCTCTGATACCATTGATCCGAATTTATGAAGGAACGCAACATAATACACAAATAACCATGAATACAAAGATGCAGTGGAAATAACACTTCATTTCATTAATATCAAAGAACTGAAATTTGTTTACAGACATAATAGAAATAAACTAGCTAGGGCACTGGTAGCTTATCTCTGAGAAGAGATGTGGCAACTACAGGCCTCTGAACTCTATGTTACAATGAGGCTTGAAGGCCTATATTTTATTGAGAAACAATGGAAACCCTAAAC
The DNA here is from genome assembly GCA_032191745.1 of Picea mariana. Classification (NCBI taxonomy): domain Eukaryota; kingdom Viridiplantae; phylum Streptophyta; class Pinopsida; order Pinales; family Pinaceae; genus Picea; species Picea mariana. Next base: position 56,952 of record JASDQU010371648.1, read on the forward strand.
ATCCACAAACCTAACCCTAGGAGATGAAATGCTAGAATGTGGGCTCCGTCGGGGTAAATTGGTACATCAATTTCTCGGGGTCGTAACTTTGGCATACTATCTTCATTTGACGCATATGATACATCGTTAGAAATATCTATCTGAGAACTACAACTATTGACAGTGAATATCATGGTTTGTAATGGACTAATATCCGTCGACCTGTTGATGCCCAAAAAACATCGTTTAGGGCTTCAAAATGGCTCTGGAAGTTCATGACCCAAAAAACTGCCAAAAATAGTAAATTGTGCTACAATTAAGGAAAATGAAAAACTGAAAGAAACAATGGTGGGGGTCCAAGTGGAATAGGCAGGTGGCCACCAATATCCACCTGGATCATAATCATACCCCAACATCTCGGTGACCCATTTATGTTTCTCTAGTGAAGATAATAGTTGTTCAAGCAAGTACTTCAAACTATGATGGTCAATCTTGATTTGAAAATGCCTCCCTATGAGGTATGGGTACCAAGTCTCTATTTCATGATTGATAGCCATCAATTCCTTCTCATATGTGGGTTTTCTCAAATTTCTATCACACATTTTTTTAATGGTGAATGCTAAGGGGCATCCTTCTTGCATTAATACTCCTCCAATACCTCTCCCCAAAGCGTCACATTCCAAGACAAAAGTCTTATTAAAGTTAGGTACTGCTAATATTGGAGTAGTACACACGACATTCTTTAAAGCAACAAAGGTGTGTGCTGTTACCTCACTCCAAACAAAGTCATTCTTTTTAAGGAGTGACGTTAGGGGAGATGCAATTTTTCCATAATTTTTCACAAATTTCTTGTAGTAGCTTGTAAGTCATAAGAATTCCCTCAAGATCTTTAGTGTTTTGGGATAGGGCCAATGTTGCACAGCTGCCACTTTCTTGGGATCAACTTGTACACCCTAATGACTTACAATGTGACCCAAATATTCAATCTCATGAGCCCCAAAATCACATCACAAATAATTGGTTTCCTCTCAAGAGTTGCAAGGACTTATCAACATGCTCTATGTGTGATTCCCATGCTTTTACTGTAGATCAAGACATCATTGAAGAATACAAGCACAAAATTGCATAAAAAGGGTTTGGAAATCTTGTTAATGAGACTTTGGAATGTGGAAAATTGAATCCTTGAACAATATTGATGCATGGAAAAAAAATCAATCCATCCACAGTGGATTTTTTTTTTAAACTCTTCGATGATAAGATTTTGGATATGTTCTTCTTTATTGTTGACTTCGGGGAACATATATCTTTGGATGCCTAGGAATTTTATCCTTCTTAATGTTTGGTTTAGTCTTATCGTGATTTACTTGAGTCATCATGATGATATCTGAATTTTTTGTATTTATTGGTGTGAAAACATCCTTCGATTGATCTATGATTTCATTAAACAAAGTTACCGACTTAACGAGAACTGTGACCTCAAAACGAGAACTCTATCCCTTAAAACCCATATTTTTGCATAAAAAACATGAAAATAAACCCCTGAATAAAAAAGTGGTGCTACTAGTAGCACCATTTTTTCTAGCCTGGCTTAAATTACAATATTTTTCAAGCATGGCCTTAAAAACTCATATAGATACTTAGGAAAACCTTAAAATCAACACCTAAATAAAAAAGTGATGCTACCTAAAGCAAAATATTTTTTTTCTAAACATTAAAGTTATAGCTCTTTACGACCTAATTGAAATTGTGGCCTTGAAAACAAGACCCCTACGCAAATAAACAACCCAAAATTGGACCCTAAATGGTCACCTGAAAATTTATTTACAAACTATTTTTTTTTATTTACATTAAAAAATAAATAAATAGAAATGAAAAAATCCTTGCAAATATATATTTTTTTAAATGAAGAAAAACACACATTTTAAAAAATATATTCAAAACCCAAATTAAAAAATAAAAAAATAGGTGAAAAAAAAATATCTAAAACGAAATGAAAAAAAATTAAAATTTTCCTAAGAACAATAACTCTCTCTCTCTCTCTCTCTCTCTCTCTCTCTCTCTCTCTCTCTCTCTCTCTCTATA